>APFE030119722.1:90551-110422 GCA_000404065.3 Pinus taeda | reverse complement strand
AACACCTTGTGGCCTATTCTTTTATCTGCAAAATGTCATCCACAAGGTCCATCATGGGTGGTCTTCAATATCTCATAGATATCATCTTCTGATACACAACGCCGAATCTGTTGATCAACCCCTGTATGAAAGAGGTACCCTGTCATCCATGAATATCAGATACTATGATGAATAATTTTCTGTAGATCCTTATATGACAAATGATGAGGTACCTTCCCTGTAGCAAGATAGTTAGCAATATCTGCATGCCATGGAGTGTTAGCAGAAATTGCAAAGAGATATTCATCTAGAAAGCTATCTTCAATAGGTGTACCTTCAGCATTATTTTCTAACCTAGGCAGAAAATCAGCAACCATGTTGTCCTTCCTTGGTTTATTGACTATAGTAATGTCAAATTCTTGAAGTAGCAAAAGCCATCGTGTAATACGACCAGGAGTAACGAGTTTCTTCATCAGATACCTTATGGTTGCATGATTAATATGTACAAAGGTGGGGAAACCAATAATATAGTGTCAGAACTTGTTGATGGCGTAGATGACAACAAGGAATTCTTTTTTAGTCACTGTGTAGTTTAACTCAACATGAGCCAAATTCTTACTAACATAGTAAATTGCATATGGTACCTTATCCACTTGCTGCCCCAAAACTCCCCCAACTGCTATTTGGGAAGCATCATCATGAATATGGAACGCTAATGCCCAGTGTAGCCCTCTAAGGATCGGAGTGCTACAAATCAGTTCCTTGATCTTCATAAAGGCTGCATCATAGTCATCTGTCCACACAAAATCTGCATCTTTTGTCAGCAATTGAAAAAGCAGATGTGTTATTTTAGCAAAATTTTCTATTAAACGCCTGTAATAACTAGCATAACTGATAAAGCTACATACCTGTGTGGGTGTTTTGGGTATCAAAAAATGTAGTATTACCTTTATCTTAGTTGGGTCCATTCGGATCCCTGCAGCCAAAAGCAAGTGTCCCAGGACTATTCCTTCCTTCATCATCATATGCCATTTTTCCGTACTTAAAGAGACATGTGCCTACTTGCATCTTTCAAGAAATTTTTCTAGATTCCCCAATGCCTCTTCAAATGAATCCCTCTATGTCGTGAAATCGTCCATATAAATCTCAACACTGTCATCCATCAGATCAGAGAAAATCCCCAAAATTGCCCTCTGGAATGTTGCAGGCGCATTACAAAGACCAAATGGGAGGACCCAGTATGCGAAAGTTCCCCAAGGGCATGTGAAAGTGGTCTTATCCCGATCTTTAGGAGCTATCTGGATTTGGTTGTACCCACTAAATCCATCTAGGAAAAATAAAATCTTCTTCCCAGCCAACATATCCAAGACTTGGGCAATGAATGGTAACAGAAAATGGTCTTTCTATGTTGCCTTATTTAATTCTCTATAATCCATGGATATTCGCCATTTAACGTTTTTCTTGGGGACCATTACCAATGGGGAAACCCATTGACTATCTGAAATGGGCTAGATAAATCCCACGTCCAGCAAATTTTGAAGCTCTTCCTTGACATTGTTTTTCAGAGCAGGGTTCATTCTCCTTTGGGGTTGCCTCACAGGATGACAATCCTCCTTAATGTATATGATGGGTACATAAGTTAGCAGGAATCCCCTTCATATCTGAGTAGTCCTAGGCAAAAGCTTCTTTGTGTTTCCGAAGAACATCCAAGAGTGGTTTCTTTTGGGACTCTGATAGATCTAGATTGATATTCAAGGTTTTTCCTGGTTCTATTTCCATGGAAATGCTGTTATGGGGCGCAATTGTAGGTAGCTCATCAAATCCATCTGTTGTTCCAATACTTTCCTACGTCTCATAGCTCAAGATGGACCCCAAGATTTGTTGATTTAAAAATGAAACATAATAGGGATCACTAATAAAAGTAGTAATTGTGTCATCTTCCGTTTCTATTTTCAGCTGGAGGGCCTGTCCAATAGTAAGAACTGGTCTTAATTCCTCATTTTCCGATTCAGACTCTTTCCTGGGTAAAGATTTCTTGCGACCTGTTGGTTTTGTTGATGGGTTAGGTTTTGCGGGAGGATATAACACTAAATTCTTAGTGTTTTGTCCATTTGAAATGACCATATGTCTAGACCGACACACAATATAAGTGTCTGCGGTTGGCAGCGATGGTCTTCCTAGAATGAGGGGATGGCCTCCAGCTGGAGATTGTGTTTGTAGTACTAGGAAGTCCATAGGGTAGTGCCATGGATCAACCGAAATTGTGATATCTTCTAATTTCCCTACCGGTTTCATTGTAGATCGATCTGCCAGCTCTAACACTATAGGTGTATGTTTCAAGTTACGAAGACCTAATGTATGCATAGTTTTAGCAGTGATGACATTTATGGAAACACCCAAATCTACTAGTACATTTGGAATTTCTACCCCATTAATTTGTACGGTTAAAATTGGGTTCCCGGGATCCCCATACTTTACAGGCATGAACCTTCCCATCATAAAATCTGATAGCTTCCCCATTACATGAATGGTGAGAAGGTCTTTTGATTTCTTTTTAGGCTTCTTAGCACAATATTCCCTAAGAGTTTTTGCATATATAGGTATGTCCCTCATAGCTTGCAGCAGGGGAATCTTGACAAATAAATTTTGTAACTCCCCTAACAAGTCAAACTCAGCTTGAGGGATTTGTTTACTCAAAGCCAACCTTTCTGGATAGGGCGGTTCAACTTGGTGTTTTTGAGTAACTAGCAGTTGAGGAGGTGTATGAATTTTGTTGACTTGGTTTGATTCCTCTTCAACCATTTCTGGTTCCTTTTCCTCACTATCAATTTGTTCAATGATAACTGGTGAGGGTTGAGCATCCACTGTTCGCCCAGATCATAAATTCATTTCATAAAATTCTGCAGTAGAGATGTTGTATGAAGGTAGGTTGAGGGTGTCATCTTGCTGAGCCCCTTTATTGTTAGGATTCGGATTGAAGTTGGGGGCGAACATGCTGATCACTAGGAGGCACATTAGAGGGTAACTGGAGTTGCTGTTGTGGCATTGATTAGGGAAACTTCCCAGGAGGAGAAGGTCCCCGCCAGTTCGAAGCCCACGAGGAACTCGAACTAGCTTGAGGAGTCCACTTCTGCCAAGGTGGAAGCTGGTATTGGGGCCACATGGGCGGATAAGGCATGGACTAGGGATCCATATTAAAATTACTAAAATATTTAGATGGATCCGAAAACATACCTTGATTTCCCATTGATGGCCGAGTTTGCCATGGCTTTTTAGGTCCCATAAAGTACAACTGCTCCATCTCTTCATTTGTCCCTTGAAAAACTGCTTTCAATCCTGACAAGGATGGGCATGAACTTGTTGCATGATTCAACTCACAGATTGCACACTCCTCTACAGAATTTAATGGGCATTCCCTCTGTGGGTGTTTCTTCCTGCACATTGGGAAAAATAAAGCCATAGTTCTTTCCAATTTTAGTTCTTTCTATTTTACTTGCAGTGTGTCTATTTGTTCAGACAAGGTACTCAAGATATCAGTCCTCAGGTTGTCCAACAGATTTCCAATTTCTTCTTTTGTGACACCTCCACCAGATACTTTTGTTGATCGAATCCCCTATTTATTCCTTGTAACTCCCCTTGAGCACTGGATGGACAATTCAAAAATGGTGTCAAAGTTCTCCTTTGATGTATCTCCTTTTCCGATTACATTTAACAATTCCAAAGAGTCCTTTTGAAAGGCCCTGAGAAGGATAATTTTCAAAATGTCCTTATCCAGGTCAAAGTGGCTTGATCTCTGCAATGTGTATATAAAGCGTTCCACACAGTCTTCCATATTTTTGTCCTCTTTCTGTGTAAACTTGAAAAGTTCTTCCTTAATATCCTGTGATTTACAGTAATCCTGGTACTTCTCCAAGAAAGCAGTTTTCATCTCCTCCCATGTTGTGATAGTCCTTCCCCCAAGACCCATAAACCATCGCAGGGCCGTCCCTTTTAGCGTAGCAGGGAAGATTTTCAATTTCTGAGCATCCATTATATAATCATATGCCCGACACACAATGCCAAATTCAAACAAAAAGATGTCGGGGTCTTTTGAAGTGAGCCCATGGAAGCTGGGTAAAGCTGTTAAAGGAATGGGATTTGTTGGTGCGCTAGTGCCAAGATCCCCAATTAGGAAGTCAATAGTAGGGGTTGTAGGTGCCATGAATATCCTCCAATACTCACTGGGGATTTCAGCAGGCTCTGCAGGAAGGGCTCTTATCATGGGGGTTTGAGTTTCATTAAAAACACTCCCTCTATCCTTTGGTGATAGAAATGTCCCTACAAATTCTTCCTTCCTGTCACAGTGGCTTGACCCTTCAGACCTCCTCTTTGCAACTTCTTCTTCCCTATTTGGATGGACTATTTCCTTGGATTTTTTATTTTCAACTTCTTCTTCTGTTACGAGCAATGGTACCCCTTTATCAAGTGTACCGCTGCTTGTCTCTCCAACTGCTAGAAGGGTCTGTTGTATCGAATCTGCAGAGGGTGTTGTGGACAACACTGGTTGATCTACAAATTGTCCCTTAGATCTTGTCTGCGCACCTGGTCTCACGACTGCATGGGAAGACGCCTTTGATTCAGCTTTTGCGATGATTTGCTGGATATAAGTATTCCTTCCCAAATCCTGTCCTCCCTTCTTTAGGGCTCTCCCTCTTCCCTTCTTATTTGGCTCTCTATTCATACAAATTGATAAGACGAAAGATATTGATACCAAATCACAATGCCCAAGACCTAGAGTAGGGCGTCAAAAGACCATTCCCTCCTTAGGATGAGAGATCACGTTGAAAGGAAAACAACTAATGGAAAAGAAAACAGGAACCTAGGGTTTAGGGCCTGGAGCAGGGCGTTAAAGGACTACTCCCACCCCAGGACAAGAAGACAAACAAGAAAATAACACACATGCAAGAAAACCTAACACTTCAAGACCTGAAGTAGGTCGCTAAGGGACCCCTCCTTCCCCAGGGCGAGGGATTGGGTTTCTCAAAACAAAAACAAGAAAGATGTTGGAAACATTTAAGCTCAGGGCTTGGAGTACGGCGTCAAAGGACTCCTCCCTCCCTAGGATGAGAGATCGACACTAATAAAAACAGGAAAATAATAAAAGCACAAAACAAAATAAATACCTATGCTCAGGACTTGGAGCAGAGTGAGAAAGCTCGTTCTCTCCCCAGGATGAGAGATTGACCCTCTGGTTGATATAGATTGTGTCTTGCACCTTGTTAGCCTTCCCGACAATGACGCCAAAATGTTGGTGTGCAGGTATGAACAAATTACACCCCTTTCCTACATCAACTTATCAATTCGGGTGCATATTCTTTTCAAGGTAACATGCAAGGTATATGTAGGGGCAAGGTTACAATCTATCATTGACTAAGGGTTCATGATTACAAAATCAAAGCATTGTTGTAACAAGGATAGAAAGCTAAACTGAAGAACTTAAAAAGGAATTCACAGTAGTCTAAAGAAATCTATAACAACAATCAAGAAATACACGCAGCAATGAACAACACAGATAATAGGAAAACACATAGCACCTGATCAGAAGAGCGGGCCCAGCTCTCTGATCATGGTTGCATTACTCAAACAAAAGATAGAACAACAAAAAGGGTTGTCTTTTATTAATATGAAAAATGTTGTTACAATACAGATTAGGGTCTGGCTAACCCCTCGTACAGCAATGTCCCATCTTTTATACAGTACAAAGGAGAATAACATCTCTCCCCAAAACCTGGCAATTATATGCCAAAGATATACATCAGTTCAACACAACACCAATGCCGAGAGAGCAAGAATATAAATGATCCAAAACGGGCTGAGAACAACGACAAATTGGTTATGTTGTTTCATCATGGTCGATCAGCTACTGTGATATGACGTGAGGTCAACACTTGTGCTCCAGAATCTGCGGTCATAACATGTTTTAGTGGTTCGCATAGGAAAAAACCTCATGCATCTACTTCATTAATTAAATATTCCAAGAGACGAAGAAAGGGGAATTACCTCATAGTTTTAGAATAGTAAATATATGTGAATGAATACAAAAAGGATGAAAAGAGGAGTGGAAATGCAAGAAAAAGATAGGTTGTTTTGGTGCCAACAATAGGTAAATACCTCAAGTACAGAATAACGATCTGTTAGGAGGTAGACTTGGAGCCCTAAGAGTTGCAAGATGTGAAGTCTTAGTGATAAGAGGGCTGATTGAGGAAGCTACAATTATAACTAGTAGATGATATTAGGGAATTATGAGTACTTCTAACACAAGCTGAGGCTTGTTGATGAATTCACCCTAGTTGAGAGCGAGCGGGCATGGAATTGTCCTCTCATGTTGAGAGGGTGTAAGGTTGGACAATTTCTCCCTGTGTTATGTACTAGGCCAAGATTAACAACCATAAGTCTAGTGCATACATCGCAGATAGGGAGAATGATGATTTGAATTAGCATGGTTCTCCTTGTGTTAGTACTGTGACGAATTAGGATTGATATCCAAAGTCAAGTACATGGACATGGATAATGAGAATGATGGATTGGATAAACATCTTGGACAAATATTCTTGAGTCATGTACTGTGATGTATTAGGATGGAGATCCTAAGTCAAGTACATGGACTTGGATAGGAATTGTTTGATGGAAAGACATTTCCTTCATGGAAATGGTCCAGTAAAAGATATACTCTGGGTATCCTAGGTGGAGTATGTACCTTAATGAGGTGGTGTGGTGTCCCATGGAATGCCTCCAAACATTGTGCTCTAATATTGTGAGAGATTGAGTGTCCCTGTTAAGGCCTTGGTAATGTGACAATGTTGGTTATCATGATATTTTGATGTTTATCAATCCAGATCCCTTCGTATGAGAATATTTCAACTTGAGATAGACTCGTTGAGTCATTATGAATACCTCCCTAGTTAAGAGGGAGTGTTGGAAAAGTAACTAGGTTCGGTCTTCATATTACTTTGTATTTTATGTGAATGAAGAAAAACAATTTTATTTGTTTCAAGCATGGGTTTCATGCTCGTCTAGAGTAAACATGTTATTCATGCTTTTAGGGATTAATTAAGTCAAAGTCCATTTGGAATCTTTGTAAGAAAAGGAAAATAAACTATTTTAGTAAAAAAAGAGTCAAATAGTCATCCATAAAATTGACCAAGTCGCCCCTTCAGTTAGTCAAGCCGGCCTACTGATCAGATGTGACCCTTCATAGTGATGAACACCTATATATAGGCGTGAATCCTCCACCAAAAGAACATATTCGGTTGATGTTTCGAAGGAGTATGCAAGTTGTAGCGGAAAGGATATGAAAAGTTTTCTATGGAAGGATGTGCGAGTTCTCTATAGATTTGTGACCATCATATTGAATTGGACCATCTGGCAGACTAGTCTCGATTCCTCAAATGTGGTATATCCTGATTTCTCAGTTGCACTTGATGACCCTCATGTTCTAAAATTTCTTACCTTAGGTATACAGACCAAGGGTTATGAATACTTCCGGTCAAAAGAAAAAAAATTGACAATCTTTTATATTACTTGTGTGTGCTTCTATAATACTACCATACCAGTTGTTTTACATTCTTCTAATAAAGATTCAGGCACTTTCACTCTCATATAGTATGACTCTGCTTGTAATCCTATAGCTCCAGTCTCTGTTACTAGAAGAGAACTTTGTCCTCCTGATGATTGGGTCACGAATTGGAAAAAACCAGCCTGAAGATCTGTTGCTGCAACCTAATCCATCATTACTGAAACAAATGACCAAGTCATTACTCGTTTTCCCAGAGTACAGTCAGCTCAGCATGATGGACCCTATGTCACCACAATTCCTACTTTTGTTACTACCAATTAATTATAGCCTGTACAACCTCCCCAACAAATTGTAATTGATCCAGCAGATGAGTCACTCAGAAAACATTTTACGCAACCAACTCCAAATTCAGTTTTTAGTTCTGTTTGTGACCATCCACACTGCTTCAAAACTTTTTGTCAGTTTTCTTCAGATCCTCCCACTCCACATGGAGAATCCTCAGATAGTCGTCGTATCAACATGATTAAGTTTGTACCATCATCTGAGTCATCTGAAGAAAGCTACAAGCATGTTTATTTCTTTAAAGTCCAAGAAGAATTACTTGTAAATTCAGTCTCCTCGACTACGGCTCATGGTCTTGCTTTTGTACATTCCTCTGTCATTCCTTCCTATAGAATAAATCCTATTGACAAGGTTCCTAAGTTAGTAGAAATTCCCTCTGATTCAAAAATAATTTCCTTCCTAAAGATATTCAAGGGAATTGGACCATATGATCCAGAAGATGCTTGGAAAAAGAAGATGTTCAATTGGGACATCTATACACATGAAAAAGAGAATTTGTACATGCAAGAAGTACTTCTATTGGAAAATCCTGATAGGAAAAATTTTAATGAACAAAATAATGGTGCATGGAAAGCTTGGATGCAAGCTCAAAATCAATGGGTATCATTCTATGAATGGTATTACCCCTCTACAAATCAAATGGAAGAGTCCTTGATTAAACAATTCAGAAATGAAGCAAAGAAGAAAAAGATCAAGGAACCAGAAATATTTGTAGAAGAAAAATTGGAGAAAAACCGTGTTATAATTCCTTCTCCTCTGAACACTACGGTCTTTCATCCCAAAATCCAGGGTATGCTGTCAAAACCAAATACTCCAAAATCTTTGATAGCTGTTAGGACGAAAGGAGAACATTTGATAAGAGAATTATGCTTGCAGTTCAATGTGAATATGATCAGAATTGGAACCCGCAAAAAGCATAAATGGGAACTTTTAGATGGTTCTATCCTTGAAACAGAAATGGAGTTCCCACCGTGGAAAAATTTTGTAATAAGGAAAAAAGATGGGAAAATGTAAAAACTTCTTCCTTCCCATCTTGATAATTCTTCTTTGTCAGTCAAAGAATCTGTAGCTTCCACGAACTGGACAAATTTGGCACTTTCTAGTTTAGAAAAATTTATCAAAAAAGAATTTTCTTCAGTAGAAACTGCATGTTCTGAAATAAAGTCAATGCTCAACATAGTTCTGCAGAAGCAAGATTATAATACTTTTTGCCTAAATGAAAGCATAACGACCCTCATTGAAAATGATCAAACAATTTCCCAGAGTCTAGACAAATTATCTTTGCAAACAGACAAAAAGATTCATGAAGCCGCTGTTGCTCATGACAAAGAGATTGTTAAAGTAATAACAGTCTTGATGTTATCAAGAAACACTTTTGGATTGTTTCTTCTAGAATAGATTCTTTGAAGAAAAAGCCTAGTATAGAGGCTTACAAATCCTCTACACTGTTCTCAGATCCAAAGACATCAATTCCATATTCAATAACTTCTTCAGTGGAAAGCTTAATCAAAGCCCCCAGCTCTATCAACTTTCCTTCGCCCAATTCTACCTTTCAATACTCTCCTTTTGCCAATCCCAGCTTTTTTGGCAAAAATTCAAAAGGAAGCTGAAGAAACTACCACACGAAGTCTTTCAGATTATCTTTATGAAGAATCCTCAGAAGATAAAGATGAAGCTAATACTGCTATTCACAAAATAGACCTTTCGCCTGAATTAGAAGACCTTGAAGCCTGTATAAACAATTTCTTTATTCAGGACAAGGAACAATTTGGTATCTCTGACACTAGAGACCTTAAGGAAACTCAAGTCAATGCCACATCTTCCAGATCTAAGTGGAAAACTACTTGGAATCCTGCCCTAGATCACAGAGATCTTATGAAGTAAGAATACCATAAAGATTGGTCTGCAAATTCAGGTTACCCCTGGAATATTGACAACTGTACAGAAGTCGAAGTCATGTGAGTATTTCATTCCATGTTGGTGTGTTATAGAACTTATCTTGCAGATGACATTGGCCCAGTAAATGCCACTAGAAGGATTATTGGTGGTTTTGAAGGAACTCTGGACGCCTGGATCAAAGTAGAAACATTAAAAGAGCCAAACTTGCTCCCATCTTAGGAACATTCGGTGGTCCAGAATTCTGATGGAAGCACTTATATGGATCCTGTCACTCATCTTCCAGTCAAATCATTGTCCAAAGAAGAAAGAAACTGCAAAGAAGAAGCTCCCCTATAGAAGCTACCAGTTATAAATGTTATTGACTGGAAGATGAGTGACAGGATCCATACAAGTGCTTCCATCATAATTCTGGACCACCGACTGTTCCCAAGATGGGAGCAAGTTTGGCTCTTTTAATGTTTCTACTTTGAGCCAGGCATCTAGAGTTCCTTCAAAACCACCAATAATCCTTCTAGTGGCATTTACTGGGCTAGTGTCATCTGCAAGATAAGTTCTATAACACACCAACATGGAATGCAATACTGACATGAATTCGACTTCTGTACAGTTGTCAATATTCCAGGGGTAAGTTGAATTTGCAAACCAATCTTTATGGTATTCTGACTTCATAAGATCTCTGTGATCTGGGGCAAGATTCCAAGTAGTTTTCCACTTAGATATGGAAGATGTGGCATTGACTTGAGTGTCCTTAAGGTCTCTAGTGTCAGAGATACCAAATTGTTCCTTGTCCTGAATAGAGAAATTGTTTATACAGGCTTCAAGGTCTTTTAATTCAGGAGAAAGGTCTATTTTGTGAATAACAGTATTAGCTTCATCTTTATCTTCCGAGGATTCTTCATAAAGATAATTTGAAAGACTTCCTGTGGTAGTTTCTTCAGGTTCCTTTTGAATTTTTTCCAAAAAAGCTGGGATTGGCAAAAGGAGAGTATTGAAAGGTAGAATTGGGTGGAGGAAAGTTGATAGAGCTGGGGGCTTTGATTAAGATTTCCACTAAAGAAGTTATTGAATATGGAACTGATGTCTTTGGATCTGAGAACAATGTAGAGGATTTGTAAGCCTCTATACTAGGCTTTTTCTTCAAAGAATCTATTCCAGAAGAAACAATCCAAACATGTTTCTTGATAACATCAAGACTGTTATGGACTTTAACAATCTCTTTGTCATGAGCAACAACGACTTCATGAATCTTTTTGTCTGTTTGCAAAGATAATTTGTCTAGACTCTGGGCAATTGTTTGATTATTTTTAGTGAGGGTCTTTATGCTTTCATTTAGGCAAATAGTATTATAATCTTGCTTTTGCAGAACTATGTTGAGCATTGACTTTATTTCAGAACGTGCAGTTTCTACTGAAGGAAATTCTTTTTTGATAAGTTTTTCTAAACTAGAGAGTGCCAAATTTGTCCAGTTCGTGGCAGCTACAAATTCTTTGATTGACAAAGAAGAATCATCAAGATGGGAAGGAAGAAGTTTTTACATTTTCCCATCTTGTTTCCTTATTACAAAATTTTTCCACGGTGGGAACTCAGTTTCTGTTTCAAGGACAGAACCATCTAAAAGTTCCCATTTATGCTTGTTGGGGGTTCCAGTTCTGATCATATTCACATTATCAAATTTTCTCCTTTCGTCCTAACAGCTATCAAAGATTTTGGAGTATTTGGTTATGACAGCATACCATGGATTTTGGGATGAAAGACCGTAGTGTTCAGAGGAGAAGGAATTATAACACGGTTTTTCTCTAATTTTTCTTCTACAAATCTTTCTGGTTCCTTGATCTTTTTCTGCTTTGCTTCATTGCTGAATTGTTTAATCAAGGACTCTTCCATTTGATTTGCAAAGGGGTAATACCATTCATAGAATGATATCCATTGATTTTGAGCTTGCATCCAAGCTTTCCATGCACCATTATTTTGTTCATTAAAAGTTTTCCTATCAGGCTTTTCCAAGAGAAGTACTTCTTGTATGTACACATGCTCTTTTTAATGTGTATAGATGTCCCAATTGAACATCTTCTTTTTCCAAGCATCTTCTGGATCATAGGGTCCAATTCCCTTGAAGATATTTAGGAAGGCAATTATTTCTGAATCAGAGGGAATTTCTACTAACTTAGGAATCTTGTCAATAGGACTTCTTCTGTAGGAAGGAATGACAGAGGAATGTATAAAACCAAGACCACGAGTCGTAGTCGAGGAGACTGAATTTACAAGTAATTCTTCTTGGACTTTAAAGACAGAAACATGCTTGTAGCTTTCTTCGGATGACTCAAATGATGGTACAAACTTAATCATGTTGATACGACGACTATCTGAGGATTCTCCATGTGGAGTGGGAGGATCTGAAGAATATTGACAAAAAGTTTTGGAGCAGTGTGGATGGTCACAAACAAAACTAAAAACTGAATTTGGGGTTGGCTGCGTAAAAAGTTTTCTGAGTGACTCATAAACTGCTGGATCAATTACAATTTGCTAGGGAGGTTGTATAGGATGTAATCGATTTTTAGTAACAGAAGTAGGAATTGTGATGACAGAGGGTCCATCATGCTGAGCTGACTGTACTCTAGGAAAACGCGTAATGACTTGGTCATCTGTTTCAGTAATGATGGATTGGGTTGCAGCAAGAGATTAAAGACCTATTGAAGAAAAGACTAATAAGGAAGAGTAAGAGTCCTATTGCATGTTTTGCATTCTATGTAAACAAACATTCAGAGATAGCCAGAGGAAAGCCCAAGTTGGTAGTAAACTATAAGCCTCTGAACAACATCCTTGACTATGATGCCTATCCACTGCCTAAGCCTTCTATCTAAATCCAAAGTATTTTCCAAGTTTGATTTGAAGTTCGGTTTCTGGAAAGTAGGAATTAAGGAAGAGGATAAATGGAAGATTGCATTCTCTGTGCCCGAAGGACATTATGAATGGAATATCATGCCATTCAGCCTAATAAATGTGGTCTTCCATTTATCCTCTTCCTTAATTCCTACTTACCAGAAACCAGACTTTAAATCAAACTTGGAAAATACTTTGGATTTAGATATCTGGGTAAGTATAGTAGAAGGCTTAGGCAGCGGATAGGCTGAAAATATAAAGTAGTCTATATTTTTTGTGATAGAACCAAAAATATGAAAGTCTGCAATTAGTGACATGGACAAGGTTTGAAGAAACTTTACTTTGATTGTAACTTGGAAGGAGGGATGAATTTGGGATCTTATGGAGGAACTTGTCTTGGTCTTTGGGTCTTGAAGTTCTCATTTTGATATGCTTTTGGAGGAACAAGATTGTTTGGGTTTTCCTTAGTTGTGGGGTTTTACCCTGATGTGGAGCTATATATTATGTTCTTTGGGTCATTTTGATCTTCATGTTTTGGTAATTTCTTGATGAAGAAGTAAAAATAAATAATAACAAGCCAACAAATATCACAAGTAATTATCATGTAAGGAGAATCAATTAATAATTTACAAACTCATTGATTTTCCAACACATAAGTGTATGGATTTTATTGTAAGGGTGTAAGGAAATCTCTCCCACATGGCACATGCATCATGTAAGGAATCCTCCTCCAACATTCATGCACCATGTTCTTTAAGGATAACAACTTGACGTTGAGTGGTGACAACAATAACTAGCATGGTCAATCATTTCCTTGACCATCAGATAATTACAAACTTTTGGTTGTCTAGATTCTATTGAATTTGTTCCATAAAATTTCTTATATGCAGTTTGTGGCCGAGTAAACAAAATGTAATGAAAATCCAACGAATCTTGAGCAAATAATAATTTTTTTCTTCTCTCGAGCGTTTTTCATGTGAAATTGTTTCGTTGTTCTTTCATTGTATCTATGGTTAATGGAGGCTTCATTCCAACTAGTGGTATTAGAGTCCAGAACTCGCAACAAAACTCATACAAGTCACATCACCTACATATTGATTGTAGGATGGAGCAACATGAGACAAGACACATGTGAAGTCTTGGAACGAAAGTTTTTGGGGAAGGTTTGTTGGGGTTTCTTGCATGTAACGCATTTCCTTCCAACCCAAGTGGAGAACCATGTAATGTAAGAATGCTACGATGTGTGGACAAGTTATATGTGTAAAATAAACGACCTAAGATATGCAACCTATGCAACTTGTATTTGGGGGTTAGACCCTAGGCCAGTTGAGTTATGGTTATAGAATGCTTAGGTATCAAACTGAAGGGTTGATTAGGCCATGTGACTTGCATATCCAAAAGTGAACTAAAGGGCCAAGAGGGTCACACATTTGGTATATTGGTTTGGGTTGGACCAAGAGATGAACCAAGTGTGTGTATTTGAGTTGGTCTTGTATGTATGTGACTTTAGTTGGCATGGGCCAAAGGTTGTGCTGAGCTGCTATTTGGATGAAATTTTTTGGACCGAGTGTATTGACATCTTGAGTGGTCACATGTGTTTACCTGAGCTTGTATATTCTTTTGTGTGTGAGGAAGTTTTGGGTCTTGGCTCGAAATTTGGTGTTATGTTGTGAATTTTGGGGTTCTGGTACGAAACGTGGTGTTATGTTGTAAAATTGGGGCTTGTCCCACAAATTGTTTTTTTTGGTCAAGAGAGGTCTTGTTTGTGTGTTTTTGGACCAACCTAGCATTATCCTAAGTTGTATGAATCCAAAGGAGTTTGTGTCTAGAGAATGAAAAAGATAATGAATACAAAGTTTGAGGTGGATAAATTCAATGGGAAGAATGGCTTCGAGCCGCGGAAGTTCAAGATGTGAGATTTATTTGTGCAACAAGGATTGAACAAGGCCTTAGATGACAGGTGAAATAAATTGATGGGTATGTCTGATGAAGAATGCGAAGATTTAGATGTGAGAGTCCTCAACACTGTTCATTTGTGTCTAGCAAGTGATTTCCTTTCAATCTTATTGGAGAGGAAACAACCTCAGTCGTATGGAGTAGAATGGAGGGCCTCTATATGACAAAATCCTGGATAAATTGAATCTAATTGAAGAGGAAACTATAGAATGTATAGATGCAAGAAGGTACCAAAATTTCTAATCATTTGAATGCTTTTAGTACACATATGGCAGTAAACTAGTATGTATGCAAGAATTAGCAAGGAAGATAAGGCAATGATGTTGTTGTATTTGTTGCCCGAATCTTGGGATCATAAAGTCACTTGCTTTAGCTTTAGTACATTTGACTATCTTGACTAGGATTTTATTGTGGGAGCATTGTTGTTTGATGAGATGCAGAGGAAATCCAATATATAAATCTCCACACCAGAAGAAATGGTGGCGAGAGGTTGATCAAGAGGAAGAGGGGAGATGTTAAGAGGTACATTAAGATCTAAGTCAAATGGAAAAGACTAAGTTAAAATTTTGGTATTGCAGAAAAGTTGGGCATCTCAAGAAAGATTGTTAGAAGAGACAAGAATCTAAGGAATAAAATCTGGCTCAATTAATTTTAGGGATGGTTGATGAAATTTTATCTATAAGTATTCTCCCAATATCATGAAGAATGGCTATTAGATTTTGGTGTTTCACACCATACATGTCCACATATGAGTTGGTCTTCCTCTTATCAAATTGTTGATGGTGATTATGTTCTTATGGGGAACAATGTGTCTTGACTGTTAGGGTTGAGACCATTAATATAAAAATGTTTGATGGTATTTTAAGGAGATTGATAGTGTTAAGTCATGTATGTAAACTTAAAAACGATTTTTTTTTTTTGGGATCTTTTGGTTTTGGAGGTTATAGGTTTATAGGTCAAAGTGGAGTGTTAAAAGTGTCCAAGGGCATCTCGGTGGTTATGAAGGCTACATATATAAGGAACCTTTACAAGTTGGAAGGTGGCCCCAAAATAAATGAAAAACTAATGGCATCTGAGGAAATATACATCGAAAATCCATAAGAAGTTGCTCAATATTGCAAGAGAAGATTTGTCTGCCAGCTTAAGAAGTCATTATATGGCTTGAAGCAATGTCACAAGCAATTGTACAAGAAGCTTGGTTCCTAAATGGTGAGCCAAAATCTTACTAGAAGTGAGTATCACCGTTGTGTTTAAATTGTATATTCATTATCTTGTTGCAAGCATGGTTGAGATCTATCTAGGGCTTTTGATATGAAGGATCTAAGAGCAACAAAACAAATTTTGGGAATTGAGATACACAAGGACAAGAAATGGTAAGCCTTGGTTATCACAATAGAAATATGTGGAATGTCAAAAATATAAATATCCCTTTTGATTCCCATTTTAAGTTTTCTTCAAGGTTATATCGTAGAAGTAAAGAAAAAAAAGGTTATATGTGTCGTGTACCATATACAGGATAGTAATATTTTTAAAGTAGATGACTAGTAAATACATAGAAAATCTAGGTACATATCATTGGTAGCAATGAAATGGGTGCTTTGACATCTTAGAGGAACAAGTGCTCAAAGTATCATCTTTGATGGAGGAGTAGTAGATTTTGGGAAGATTCTTACTGAAGAAAGATGTGAACACATGTGCTTCACTTGGCTTATAGAAAAGTTGATGAATGGGCATGGGAAAGGTATCAAGAAATTATTGTCAAGGTGGAGATTGTTGGTTAGTGATAACAATAAATACCCTAGTTGATTGTTTCCTCTACTATTTGACATTTACAAATTGTGGGTTGTCTAGATTTTATTGAATCTATGGCACAAATTCACTTATATGTAGTCTGTGGCAAAGTAAATGAAATGTAATTAAAATCCCATAAATCTTGAGCAATAACTATTGATTTCTTACCTCAAGTTTTTTGTGTGTGAAATTGTTTCATTGTTCTTTTGTTGTATCTATAGTTAATGCAATCTTGATACCAACACTCAAACCAACTTGAAACTAACATTGTATTTGTGTCACATCAAGATTTCATTTTAATAAGATTATCATTAATTTTTTTATTATACATCATCTTTTATTTACTTGCTTTGCTATCAATGTCTATGTTTGGGCATCCATGTAATACATTACAAAGACAATAAGAATCCTAATAATAGGTTGTGATAATTTCAATCTTTCATTACATTTTGTAGTTCCCTTTAATTTAAATGGAAGCGCTTTGAACATTGTCTTTACAAAGAAAATGTGAGGGTATTTCCTTTGTAAAATTCACTTGTGAAAACAAGTGTAGGGTATTAGAAGTTCATATTCAAGTTTGTTTGAAAATTTATTACTATTTATGCAAGGGAAGCATTATTGATCTTACAAAATATATCTTGATAGAAGATCCAAAGTCTCTAATGAATCACTTGATCAAGATGAATTCTACTTGTTTGTTAGTCATAATTGAAAGGAGAATTAGGATCTACCATTGCATAGATCACTATTGTTACATATAAATGCAATAGATCAACATCATATAATTTCTAATCTTAAAAAAACATTTTCTTTCATCAAAGACCTAACATATTAATACCAAGCAATGTTTGACATATGCATATTATATTTAATATGCCCCAAATTAAGTTTTACTAAGGTGGCACCCATGACCCTCCCAAACTGTATTGAGAAGAAAATACTTGTAAATGAAGGTAATATTAAACTCTAATTGAGGGTTTATGTGAATTGTAAAAGTATTAAGCAAATTTTCCAAGTTGTCTAGTATTTGCATATAAAATTTTGCATGAGTGAAATTCTCAATAGAATTTCAAATAATTTATTTTGTTTTCAATATTTTTCATTATAAGCTTTATTTTTTTATTTTTTTGTTAACTTCTTTGAAATTTTTTTCCAACAAAACCCTACCCCCACCCCCCCACAATGCCCCCTTTCTCCCCCAGCCACCCAGCCACCCCACACACCAACCCCACAAAAACATAACTGTATATCTCCCCCTTTCTTTGTATTTATAAGAAATTATTTCTAACAATGAAAATTGTTCATGGTGATCCACCTTCTCAAACATTATGTATACATTTTACAAATATTCATTATAAATTTATTCAATTATTATTACAATAAATATTTTCGTTTATGTTTCAATATCAGTGTCTTAGAAAGTTGTATATGAACTATTTGTACAGCTTGAGTGGGCCTAATGGTTAAGAGCATGTGTTTCCTCCTAAGAGGTCACAAGTTCAAAACCAGAGGGGAGAGTATGATTGCCTTCGTCGTGTTAGCAGTTCAAATCGCGCGCGGAGGTGGGTTCGCTTGTCCCACAACACGAGGGGGGTCTCATACACCAATTTGGTGTCTAGCTTGGTTGTGACCTTAAAAATGGATATTATTATTATTATTATTATTATCTAACATTAACATGAGATTGTAACATCACCATTGACCTACATGAAGGAAAGCTAGCTTGTGGATAAAAGGGTTGGAATTTGACGTTCAAAGTTATATTTAAGTCTTGAACATTTTAAGATTTTCTATTGTAATGTCATGTTAGAGGACCATGCTAGTGGGTCATGTTAGCAACAACATTGATAAATGGTATAATATGATGCATATCATGACAATAACCAAAGGCTAGGTAAAACCTAGGTTACTTAAAATCCTATTCCTTTTCCACAATTTAAATATGAAAATAGTTTTGGATTACTGATTGCTAGAGAAGTGCCCATTTAAGGTAGAGGCTTTCAAACTTAGTTAACAATGGAATTAAACCAAAAAGAAAATAATATCTCCCATAATGGAATTAATCATTCGCAAATTCAAGATTGAAGTTAATAAAATAAAGTGGAGGATGGTTAAATGTGACAAATATCAAAATCTTAAAGACAAATTGAATAAGATTCTCTGACAAACATTGTCTTTGGGATTGACCTCATCCATATTCTAGGAAAGCACAAGATCCCATGTTACATATTTATTTAGATCAATTTTAGGCATGGTAATGAATTAAATTGTGAATCCTTGAAATTCACCAACCCAAGATGCAGGGAGAATGACAGCATTTCGATCATTAAATTTAAGATATAGTTTGAGATGAATTTAGAATGTCTTGTATAGGGTTGGTTCATGTGGTGGTTATCATGACCAATGTCCTAATAGTAGTTTAACAAATGTTTGGTTTTAACTTTTTCAAATAATTTCATGATGTCTAAGAACATAATATATTCTCAAATCTTACATGTTTGCAACACTTTAGTACAATAAAGTAATTTATCCATGAAGGGTAGATTCTCAAAATTCAAACCCTAAATGTTATAGGCAACTAAATGTTGTAGATTAGTATCTTGTACCTAGAGTTAGACATAACAAACAAAAGACAATTATTAAGCATGTAGATAGCAAAGGAGCTTGAAAATAATACTGAGAGGGGGGGTGAATCAGTATTATCTAGTTCTTTTAACAAATCTTCCTTATTTACACTTTGAATTATTTTTGCATATCAGTACCATAAAATAATGAGCAAGAGAAATAGACAGTCACATCAAAGAACACCAGATATAAGGTGGAAACCCAATGTGGGTGAAAACCCCCTACTGCTATATGTCTCTATCTTCTTTCAAATTAGAAACTCCTTTTACAATGGTCTTGTACTGGTGCATTCCTTTACCAGTACGCAGGCTGCAACCTGCAGAGAGATACAACTCTCTCTCGTTTTCCAGTCTCTCCTGGAAGGGAGCTACAACCCCCTTTCTTTCAAGGACCAATTTTCATATGATCATCAAGTACCAGTAAGTCACCTAGATAACCAGATCCACAATAACAATAAACTAAACCCAGAACACCTTATCACAAAACAATCAGTCTGTTATCACTTAAAACTACGGTTCACCTATGTCCAAAGATCCATATAAAATTTTTGGTTCAAGTCAATAGGTTATTAGGTGTGTCACTTTGAAATTAGTTTTTCCAAAGGTATTGATGTAAGTCCTTGTAAAAAACCGTTAGATACCATCTCTCATAGCATGTCTTGTGTTGATTGCATCATTCCGATTTTGCATAATTTCGCAGCGTAATATGATTGGCCAGTTTAGCTGCGCAATCATTTTCCACCTTTCCGCAGCATATCATTGAGCAGCCATTTCGTAGCGCGGTATGTCATTTCATAATTACCTGCGCTACGAAATCGGGGATTCGGGTTTTTCTGCAGCATATT
>APFE030119722.1:53551-79512 GCA_000404065.3 Pinus taeda | reverse complement strand
ACATTCATCTTTGCATGCTTCTTTCACATTTTGTGGTTCAGTAGAAGAGAGTAATGCCAAATAGCTTGAAGCTTCTGCAAGTGTTCTTCTTGTTTGTACACCTGCTTCTTTCTGCCCTATAATCTAAGATTCTGGATGATTCTTCTGAACATATCTGGATGGAGTCTTTTCTTCTATTCTTGTTTGATCCTCTAGATCTTCTTGAGGTTCTTCTTCTTCATCATTCTGTCGTTGAGGGTATCCTTCATCTTCTTCGATGTCTTCATGATGTACTTGTCTAGGAATGTATCCCTTCTCATCAACCACTACATCAATGCTTTCAACAATTCTAACAAGTCTTTTATTGTAGCACTTGTATGCTTTGCTATGTGGAGAGTAACCAAGAAGAATGCCTTCATCTGCTCTAGGTTCAAGTTTGCCAAGCTTCTCATCAGTATTCTTAATATAGCATTTGCTCCCAAAGATTTTGAAGTGCTTTACCGAAGGAGTCTTACCATTCCAGAGCTCATGAGGAGTTTGAGTGTTGTTCACCCGGGCATTTGTTTTGTTGAGACTAACCACCGTAGCATGAGCAGCTTCACCCCAGAAAGTTGCAGGAGTTCCTGACTCATCAAGCATAGCACTAGCCATTTGTTGGACTGTTCTGTTCATTCTTTTCACCACTCCATTTTGCTGAGGAGTTTTAGCTGTAGAGAATTCTCTTCTTATCCCATGTTCTTCACAGAAATCGAAAAATTCATTTGAGGTAAACTCCCCACCTCTGTCGGATCTGAGGCACTTAATTTTGTGACCTGATTCATTTTCAACCAAGGCTTTGAAGGATTTGAATTTTTCGAATGCTTCGTCTTTGTGCTTCATAAGTCCTAACCAGACAAACCTGGAGAAATTGTCAATGAATAATATCAAGTATTCTTCTCCTCGAGGTGTTCTTTCCTGAAAGGACCGCATGTATCTGTATGTACTAGCTCAAGAGGCATGCTAGCTTATCCTTCCTTCTCTGGAAAGTTAGTTCTGGTTTGTTTTCCAAACTGACATGATTTGCATATGGGGTTGTCAGGAATTTTGATATCTGGAAGATCGCGAACTGCCTGATATTTGCATGCTTTCCTTATTTGTGAAAAGCTTAGATGCCCCAACCTCTGATGCCATAACCAGTGCTCATCATCCTTGCTCAGATAGCATTGTTGTTGTTCTTCTTCAAATATGTACAGATTATTTGGATTTCTTTTGCCTTTGATCATTGTTTTACCTGTATCAAGATCACGAACAAGACATCCATTTGACCTTAATATTACCTCGGTTCTTTGATCACACATCTGGCTGACACTTAGAAGATTATGCTTCAATCCATCAACATACAAAACATTTCCAGCCTTGACTTTTTCTTTTAACTGAGCAATGCCTTTTCCTTTTATAGTTGCAGGAGTATCATTTCCAAAAGAAACTTTCTTTCCCTTTTCTAGAGCAGAATAAGACTCAAGTTTTTCTTTATCACCTGTCATGTGCTTCGAACATCCACTGTCAATGTATCATAGATTTTCCTGTCCCTCTGCATAAAATGCTATCCCACATCTTTCTGTTTGTGGTTCCTTTATTCTCCATGTTTTGGTGCTTGAGGCTTGTTCCTTTTTCTGCTGAAACCTGCTCCTGCATTCAGAATCTTCATGACCCAAGTTATTGTAAATAGAACATTCAACTTCATTTTCAAGAGCCGAAAAGTTGTTGTAGGTCCTTTTTGTAATCCCGGTCATACTTCTTTGTTTTTGAGATTCTCTAGTCATGATTGTTTTATATGCAACACATTGAGCTGCTTTGTGACCAAAGTCATGAAAAGAAAAACATTGTCCATTGAAGAAACTTCTCCGGTTATCAAATCTACCGGCCAAGTGATTGTAATCTCTATTGTTATTCATTCTTGAACCAAATTGAGAAGACTTTACCTGTGGCTGGTTGTAGCTTTTGTTCACTCTTAAAACAGATTGCCCCTGATAGCCTTTGTTTGCAATTTGTCCCTGCTTTACCTGATATTCTCCATTGTGCTTTTTCTCACTCCTTTTTGCTGCATCAATATAACTTTTTGAAGTGGATTCTTGAGACGTTTCTCCATTATAGCCCAGACCTGTCTTGTTTAGAGGAGAACGCTGTACATTTATAATCTCATCCAGAGTTTCAGATCCTTTGACAAACTTAAGATTAATAGCTTTTGTTTTCTCAATCTCTTTTCTAAGAGCAAGAATTTCACTTTCTAACTTTTCAAAATGTTTTTCCTTTCATCAATTTGAAATTGTAGAGTATCAATGATCATATTCTTTTCTTCTATACATCTCTTGAGTCTAGTGATTTCTTCAAAAAGGTTATCCACATCTATAGCATCCATATAATCATCATCTTCAAATGCCATTAACAGTTTATATTCATTACCTCGTTCATCTTCGTCACTATTTGATAGACCATCACTATCTTCATGAGTGTAGTAGCTTTTCTTATTTGCACCCTGTTTCTTGTTCCATCTAGCGGGTTCCTTTCCTTTATCCTTATAAGGACATTTTGCAGCATAATGACCTACTCTTCCACAAGCAAAGCATTTAAAAGGTAACTTACCTCTGAACCTTCCAGAACCCCTTTGAAGATTTCTGACAAAATTTGATTCTTCTTCTTCTTCTTCTGGTACGTGACTTGCTTCATAATAATCTCCTTTGCCTGACGCCTTGAAAGCAGCTTCTCTTCTATCTGATGGACCTCCCTTTCTCATTTCATAAGCAGTTAGAATTCCATGTAGCTGAGACATAGTAAGAATTCGTAGATTTTCCTTTTCTTCTATTGCAGATACTTTAGATTCAAACTTGGGGGACAATGATCTTAGAACCTTTTCAACCACAATAGCCTCTTTTATTTCTTCACCCAAATTTTTCATACAATTAACAACTCATCTACCTGAAGAAAGTAGTTAGCCACACTTTCATCATTATACATCTTGAGATTCTCATACTGAATTCTGAGAGTTTGAAGTTTAGCACGCTTACCTGTTCATCTCCTTCGTAGCTCGTGACAATTTTGTCCCATATTTCTTTTGCTGATTTATATTGCATAACCTTCACAAACTCTGTTTGAGATAAGCATCCCAGCAAAGTATTGACTGCTTTAGCATTTGTTTCATATTTCTTCTTTTCAGCCACATCTGTAGGAGTAGCTGAAGGAAAAGTGTAGCCTATCTCTATGATATCCCAAACATTCGTACCAAGAGATTGAAGATATGCAGTAACTCTTACCTTCCAATAATTGAAGTTTGTCCCATCAAAAATCGGTGGCCTGATAGATGCTTCCCTCTCGTAGCTGCTCATGATGAAAGATCTTCCTTCAAGCGATCAAGCTTCTTCAGAAGGACCTGCTCTAATAACAATTGTTGAAAATAATACTGAGAGGGGGGGTGAATCAGTATTATCTAGTTCTTTTAACAAATCTTCCTTATTTACACTTTGAATTATTTTTGCATATATCAGTACCATAAAATAATGAGCAAGAGAAACAGACAGTCACATCAAATAACACCAGATATAAGGTGGAAACCCAATGTGGGTGAAAACCACCTGCTGCAATATGTCTCTATCTTCTTTCAAATTAGAAACTCCTTTTACAATGGTCTTGTACTGGTGCAGTCCTTTGCCAGTACGCAGGCTGCACCCTGCAGAGAGCTACAACTCTCTCTCGTTTTCCAGTCTCTCCTGGAAGGGAGCTACAACCCCCTACTTCTTTTCTTTCAAGGACCACTTTTCATAAATTTTCAAACTGGATCCATAAACATCAAATGATCATCAAGTACCAGTAAGTCACCCAGATAACTAGATCCACAATAATAGTAAACTAAACCTAGAACACCTTATCAACAAAAAAATCAATCAGCAAAAGATCTTAAGACAGATACGCAATTTCCTTTTCTCTGTCCTGTGGCGTCTTCGCACTGCGCCTTCTGTGGTGCCTCTGTGGCATCTCCGCACCGCGCCTTCTATGATGCCTTCGCACTGCGCCTTCTGTGGCGCCTCCACACTGCGCCTTTTGTGGCGTCTCTGCACTGCGCCTTCTGTGGCGCCTCTGTGGCGTCTCCACACTGCGCCTTCTGTGGCGCCTCTGTGGCATCTCCGCATTGCGCCTTCTGTGGCGCCTTCGCATTGCACCTTCTGTGGCGCCTCTGCACTGCGCCTTCTGTGGCGTCTCTACACTACGCCTTTTGTGGCATCTCCGCACTGCGCCTTCTGTGGTGCCTCTGTGGCGTCTCCGCACTGCGCCTTCTATGGCGCCTCTGTGGCGTGTCCTGTGGCGCCTCCGCATTGCGCCTTCTATGGCGCCTCTGTGGCATCTCCGCACTGCACCTTTTGTGGCGTCTCTGTGGTGTCTCCTGTGGCGCCTCCGCACTGCACCTTCTGTGGCGTCTCCACACTGCGCCTTCTGTGGCGCCTCTGTGGCGTCTCCGCACTGCGCCTTCTGTGGCGCCTCTGTGGTGTCTCCTGTGGCGCCTCCACACTTCCGCAGCTGCAGCGCTCGAGAGAACACCCTTCACAGATTCGCTTTCCACTTCACTTTCATATATATCGAGCTTTTGAAACAATAACCCAATATTTCAGATCTTAAGATATTCAACCCAAAAGCATGCCCAAGCCAAATGATCTCCTTTTCTTTATATAGGCAAGCTCTTCCTCAAATCATGGACCAATACCACGGGCCAAAACCATTGGATCAAAAACTGTGGGACTAATACCATGAACCAACCATGAAAGTGCATGAACTTTTCTCCACATGAAATAATTTTTTCTCTGCATAAAATTCCGTGAACGTTTCTCTACATGAAATAAACATTTCTTTGCATAAAATTCCGTGAACGTTTCTCTACATGAAGTAAACTTTTCTCTGCATTAAATTTCATGAACTTGAAAATAACTTTGCTGCACTATAATTTATCATCTGAGTGATTTTCCATCAAGGACAACACTTGTCTCATAATGCCAACAGTCTAAGAACATAATATATTCTCAAAGCTTACATGTTTACAACACTTTAGTACAATAAAGTAATTTATCCATGAAGGGTAGATTCTCAAAATTCAAACCCTAAATTTTATAGGCAACTAAATGTTGTAGATTATTATCTTGTGCCTAGAGTTAGACATAACAAACAAAAGACAATTATTAAGCATGTAGATAGCAAAGGAGCTTGAAATAAGTCCAAGTTGATGGAAAAAAACTCTTGGGTCAATGTTGAGTTTCTTTAAGTCACCTCAAGAGAACTCTTAGGTACAATCCTTACTAAAGGAAGCCAACAACCAAGAAAAAGTCAAAAAAAAACAAAAAATACTACAAATTCAAGGCAAATTTGAGGCTTGTTCATAAATGCAACATAAAAAAATGTATTGTTGCAAGCATAAAATGTAGAAGATGACAATGATGGTGATGTTCCCTTGATTTGAAATTATAGAATGCACTCATCTCCATATGAATATATCATCACAACATATTTTTTAAAGAGCACATGAACTTCAATATAGAAAGTTGACCTATTTCCAAATTAACTTGAAATTAATAATTGAGTCCTTATTATTCCTATTTACAACCTTTTTTTATCATTTTCACTTTTATTCTAACGCAGGGTTACCCCCATTTTACACACAATATGCATATAAAATGCATAATCCTGTCTGTCCCAATGATTTTAACTCTCTGCTGAGTTAAATCTTCAATACTTTAGGTTTAAGGCCCCCTTCTATACATCTCATGTTGAATGATTTATTAACACCCAACCATAGTCTAACCCTTATACAATATCCATGTATTGGGACTTTAATCACCCCTTAATCTTCATATATGACTTTATTAAAACCTTTCTTTTAAACATTCCTATTGGGACATTATACCTCCTTATAATCTTCATTCCTTTAATATTGGACTCATACAACCCTTGTAAGTCTCATTAAACCTTGGCCGCATATATATAAACTTCCCCCACTTTATGCATTGGTTATATACGATTTAACACATAAACCCTTTATCCTTTGATAATGTTGGACTTACATATAATTTAACACATAAAACCTTCCATTGGCGCTATTTTTCTTTATAAACCATTTACAAAGGAAACACCCGCAAAACATACCTTTTCCGCCTTTATACGACCTCTACACAGAAATTGATGCTCCCTTTATCTCAATTGCTAATCACTCCTCTACAGGTTTCGTTAACAAAGGCATTTATCGCATCCGATATGTGATAATGCAATATCAGATTTCAAAATCCATTAACTGCGTCATATAAACTATCAGGTCCACTTACTTCACTTCCGCTGCGTCACTCTGATTTCCGAAGCCCCGAAGCCCGATCACCGATACTTCCGATCATCGATCAACTCTTTATCGCTATTGGTGTTTCGGCCCCATCGCACATCACTATTTATATTTTTGTTGTCCCTTGACCTTCTGATCTCTGATTTGTGATTAGATCGCGACCATTGATCTGGTCCTGATCCAACGGTCCACGATCAATCGAAAGTCACTCATCACCACTGTCTAAGGCTCGATTCCAATCTATCCATAAGGATTTCGATGATGTGATTTATCCTGATTGTTGATCATAAAGATCCAAAGGTTTCTGTGCGCCGATACTTCATTTCTTCGCTCTTCTGCTTCACTCAGATTTTATGCCACTTCTTCAAGGTTTTTGTGTTTTTGGTTTTCTTCAAAGGTTTCGACCTTTCATTTTTCCATTGCTCCATTTGCGTCGACTTGAACTTAACTCTATGAATTCTTACTCTGGATCATTTTATAACATCACTTGGATTCTCCAATTGGGTTCTACGTCCTTTACAATCCTCTTTCTCTTCTCCTCCTCTGTGTATTCGCCTTGACTCTGCCTGCATATATTTGTATTATGCAATCTCCAATAAACACCTAATTCATCATTCAACACTCGAAATACACATTTATACAGATTCTAATGCATCTCTATATATATAAATATATAGCAAACGGTTACATATTGAGATTCTATCTCTCTGGCCTGATCTTCTAATATCAGTGGCCTTTATTCCAATTCTGCCCGTAGGCTTATAATCACTCGAAATATCTAACCTTTTTCTACCTCTGACTAACTTCTGGTCATGCCTTTTAGGCTTTCATTTATACAAAGGGATTCGAAAACCAATTTCTGGTTTAGATCCATAAACTCCTCAACAAAATTCCTAAATCTCTTCCTCAACCTAAAACTCCTCTCTAATCCATAGATTCATGAACTGACTCCTAATCTAAGTTTTACAATTAATTCTCAAACCTCTCTTCACTCAACTATCCTAAATCTCTCATGTTCTCCTACATTCGAGAACATTTACAATTATGCCTCACAATATTCAATTAAATCCTATTCTCATTAAAATCACTAAAAACCCTTAATAATTACACTAATTCAACATTTAGGAACCCAACTTTCTTAAAACACAAGACCCCCTATGTCTACTAAAATACAATGATTTTCCTTGAGTTGAATGCTCCTGCATCAGACTCCCAAAGTAGAAAATTTTCGTGATCTCCTGATCATGTATGTTCATATGTTAATAGAAAGCCTCCAGGGTCCCAAACTTTAGTTTGTAGCTCTCCAAATGATTTGCTCCTTTGCTGTTGCTGTATGTGTGCTGCCTTCTTATTCTCCTTGTCAATCAGGTTCAAATTCTGATTGATCATTCTTCCTGTTGCTGTTAATCTCCTCCATATGGACCGCTTCATCATTAGCTGCCACATTTCTTCAATCTTTGTGTCCAACATATTCTTGGTTTGGTCTATATTTTTCCACTTACTGCTATTTCTTTCTCTCTGTTTCAAGTTGTTGTTGTTGTCCACTATCTCTTCAATCTGCTATTGGTTACTTTTAGTTTGTAGTTGCTGGTTCCTTACTTGTTCTTCTAATCTTTCTCCAACTCTTACTCCAATTTTTTCTTTGAATCCTACGGTTACTGCCTCCCTTTCATCCTTACCCTTGTTCATGATTATTTTTGTCTGCACTGAATCATGACTTTACAACATTCTTTCCAGCAATTGAACATCTTTGTTCCATTGATTTAATACTTCCACAAAATCTTCTTCTTTCATCTTTATTTGGCTTCTCATCTGTGCCAAATTTTCTCCAACATCTGCCACTAAACCTGCACTCATAAAACACTTATTAAAATAAAAATCATAAGGCCTCAGTGCCTCTTCTTCTTTTGGCAACACATCAGTATGCTTCTTTGTTTTCTCCTTCTCTATCAGCACATCAGTATGCTGATTTGAACTCCCAACATAATTCACGAGACTGTCAGCTAGTCTCTCCTCCATACCATCTGCTTCTATGATGTCTCTCTGCCCTTGTTCATTGAAATGAACTTCTTCCTCTGGAATAACACTGTCATACTCTAAATTTCCTAGCAAATACTCCAGCAATTCAAGTTCTCTGTGACACTTCATAAGTACTTCATCATTACTTATGATTCCTACATTTATACTTAAATTATTAGTTTGAAAATCAAAAGGTTCAACAGTCTTAACTGTTGCTTCACATATAAGCTCTTCAGTCTAAATTTCATCTCCTTTCATAAGAAATTGTTCTTGTGTTGCCACAATTTCAAATATCAATGCATTATCAAATTCTTTTTGCTGCAATAAATCACTGCTTCTCTCATTTAAGAGACATTCTCCATCGTCCTTTACTTTAGAGTCTTTATCTTCTGAAAGGCACTCTTCCATACTTCTAACAACTTCAAAAGATTTCTCATCCTCTGCAAAACCTGTAATCACATCAAAGTTATTAGATTCAATAATGCAAGGTTTTACATTTTCCTGTTGGTCTGCATTTGTCCAAAATCTCAGAAAATCATCAATAATTCCTTCCTCTTCACCTAGAACTTCACCCTGCTCTAGTTCACAAATGGATACTTTCATTTCCAACTCAGCTTTTGTGAGTTTTTCCATCAGCCACTTCACTTTCCTCTGTTGTAGACTTCTCTGTAACTAAGACCACTTCACTGGCTTTTTCCTCAAGATCCAACCTAATCTCTGGTTTTCCTCAAGTATCATCATCAATACACTGAGTTTTTCTTTCATCTCTCCAATCTCTTTGTCAAACTCCTCTTGACTCATTCTCTTTCCATTTGCCTTGGCATCCTCTTTCTTCATCTTTCTTCTACTGTGGTCTTCTTTAGAACCTCTACTATGACTATCAGTAGCCATCTTCTTCTCTATCTTTGTGAGCTTCTCACTCACTTACTATGAGCTACATTAAAACCTCTACAACATCAAGTCCTCCCTGCTACCACTTACCTCACCAAGCTTTCCTTTGTACTTGGTCTTTTGGCAAGCCCTTGGTTCTCTATCTCTGGAACCTCCTTTGAGCACTCTTCTCTGCTCCTTCTAGGCTTCAACTCATCTGCACCTTCTCAAGAACACAACCGTCCTCTTGTATTTCAATCACCATGAAATACTTGGTTCTGACCACTTCTTCTTTCACTTAGAAAGTCTTACCAGCGTCCTTCATTACCTTGGAAATTCTACCCACATCCTTTGTGGAATTACCTTTGTGAGCTGTAAAAATACCTCTACAGTAACAAGTCTTCTTCTTGCTACATATGCCTCACTAAGCTTCTCTCTTCTGAGCTCAGTCTTTCAGCATTTCTCTGGTTCTTTCCTTTGGAACCAATTGAGCATTCCTCACTCTAGGTCACTACAATCTTCTCACCTCCTTATGCTGTTACCTGTGCATCAATATAAAACCCACACATTCTCCAATCTTCAAATCAAATCAAACAAAACATGTCATCTCACCTTCAAGATCTTTGCATGATCTTGTTCCACCTTTTACCTGTACTTTGAATGGATTGTCCTTTTTTCCTCGCATTTGCAAGTTCTACCGCACATCATCTCTGTGTGCTTACTGTTTGTTATATTAGAATCTGATCCCCTCTGGACTACATAAACATCTTAACACATACTCTGTTCTCAATTCTTTCACATAGAATTTCTTTGTTCTGCTTAACACCAATTGTTTCAATTACAATTCTTCTCTGATACCAAATAACGTAGGGTTATCCTCATTTTACACACAGTATGCATATAAAATGCATAATCCTATATGTCCTAGGAATTTTAACTCTCTGCCGAGTTAAATCTTCAATACTTTAGGTTTAAGGCCCCCTTCTATACATCTCATGTTGAATGATTTATTAACAACCAACCATAGTCTAACCCTTATACAATATCCATGTATCGGGACTTTAATCACCCCTTAACCTTCATATATGACTTTATTAAAACCTTTCTTTTAAACCTTCCTATCGGGACATTATACCTCCCTATAATCTTCATTCCTTTAATATCGGACTCATACAACCCCTCTAAGCCTCATTAAACCTTGGCCGCATATATATAAACTTCCCCCTCTTTATGCATTGGTTATATACGATTTAACACATAAACCTTTATCCTTTGATAATGTTGGACTCACATATAATTTAACACATAAAACCTTCCATCGATGCTATTTTTCTTTATAAACCATTTATAAAGGAAATACCCGCAAAACATACATCTTCTGCCTTTATATGGCCTCTGAATAGAAATCGATGCTCCCTTTATCGCAATCGCTAATCACTCCTTCGTGGGTTTCATTACCAAAGGCCTCTATAATGTCCGATATGTGATAACACAATATCGGATTTCAAAATCCATTAACTGTGCCATATAACTTATCAGGTCCGCTTACTTCGCTTCCGCTGCACCACTCTGATCTTTGAAGCCGTGAAGCCCGATCACTGATACTTTCGATCTTCTATCAATGCTTTATCACTATCAGTGTATCAGCCCCATCGCACATCACTATTTCTATTTTCGTTGTCCCTTGACCTTGCATCTCCGATTTGCGATTAGATCGCGATCGTTGATCTGGTCTCGATCCAACGGTCCATGATCAATCAACAGTCGCTCATCGCAATTGTCTAAGGCCTGATTCCGATCTATCCATAAGGATTTCACTGATGCGATTTAATCCTAACCGTTGATCATAAAGATCCAACAGCTGTTGTGCGTCGATACTTCATTTCTTCGCTCTTCCGCTTCACTCAAATTTTACGCCACTTCTTCAAGGTTTCTGTGGTTTTGGGTTTTCTTCAAAGGTTTCGACCTTTCATTTTTCCATTGCTCCATGCACATCTGCTTGAACTTAACTTTGTGAATTCTTACTCCGAATCATTCTATAGCATCACTTGGATTCTCCAATTGGGTATATGCCTTTTATGATCCTCTGTCTCTTCTCCCCCTCTGTGTATTCGCCTAGAATCTACCTGCATATATTTGTATTATGCAATCTCTGATAAACACCTAATTCATCATTCAACACTTGAAATACACATTTATACAGATTCTAATCCATCTCTGTATATATAAACATATAACAAACGGTTACATATTGAGACTTTGTCTCTCTGGCCTGATCTTCTAATATCAGTGGCCTCTATTCCAATTCTTCCCGTAGGTTTATAATCACTCCAAATATCTAACCTTTTTCTAACCTCTGATTAACTTCTGATCATGCCTTTTAGGCTTTCATTTATACAAAGGGATTCTAAAACCAATTTCTGGTTTAGATCCATAAACTCCTCAACAAAATTCTTAAATCTCTTCCTCATTCCTAAAACTCCTCTCTAATCCATAAATTCATGAACTGACTCCTAATTTGAGTTTTACAATTAATTCTAAAATCTCTCATCCCTAAACTATCCTAAATCTCTCATGTTCTCCTACATTCGAGAACATTTACAATTACGCCTCACAATATTCAATTAAATCCTATTCTCATTAAAATCACTCAAAACCCTTTATAATTACATTAATTCAACATTTAGGAACCCAACTTCCTTAAAACACAAAATCCCCTATGTCTACTAAAATACAATGATTTTCCTTGAGCTAAATGCTCCTGCATAATATTCACTAGCCATTGTTTTCCTTGGTGATAAGCAATGAAATTGCTTGAGACAACAAAAATTGAAACTATCATTATAGTTTTGATATAAAAAAAATGACAAAGAAAGGCCATACATTTTTTTCGATGTGTGTTGCACATCCTGAGAAAACCCTCTAGGTATTTACCTCATTCTAAGGATGTTACCTAAGGTAATTTCAATTTTGCAGAAGTTTGATTTTTTCTTAACATAATGCTCTAGGATATTACAACAAGATATTCATCAAGTGCTCATCATGGAACTCGTGGGAATTGAACACTAGTGGGGAGGATAACACTCCTCTCAATTGCTTGTGCTAGACACAATTGACATAAGCTTATTATAACAATGGATTAACATATGTCATATTTGAATGATTAATATATTGTAGTGGTGGAATGAAAATCCAAGCAAGTAAATATCATGCATGTTAATGGGGATTAAATATGTACCTCAACATAAAAAAAAATTAACCACATTATGATGAAGGATATCTTGAAAACAAATATATGTCGTGTTTTAATTATTAAGATATGGTAATAATGGAGTAAAAATCTAAACCAATAACATTGTGCATGTCAACAACGATTCATATCTACCTCTGCTTAAAAAGATTAACCTTTTAGGAAGATGGATTTATTGAAAACAAATATTAGAGATAGTGTGATGGAGATACTTATAATTTTCATAAGGGTAGTTTTGAGGTTTAAAATGGGCCTCCTAAGGAAATTATAAACTAATAGTGGAAATAATAAAATAAGACTAGATTACATCATCAAATTTTAGAGGGAAAAAAAGAAAAAACTATTTTTTCAACTCGTATTTTCAACTTATCTCCCTATGGGTTTGCTCAAATTTCAAGCGGCAACACTCGTTGGATGCAAAATTTGATTCCTCATCCAAGGAGTACCCATTTTGCATACTTTTGATGGACCCCGCTACACAAAAAATGAGAAATACATGAAAAATCATGATTGCAATCACGTTTTTCATGTATTTCTCATTTTTCATGTAGCAGGGTCCATTGAAAGTATGCAACATGGGTACTCCTTAGATGAGGAATTAAAATTTTCATTCAACAAGTACTCCCGCTCAAAATCTGAGTAAAATTTTAGGGAGATAAGTTGAAAATAAGCACTGAAAAAATAGTTTTATTATTTTATTATTTTTTAATATTTTTACCTTTTTATTCCAAAAATGGTGAATCATCCACCATGGTTGACATCATCATCTTGCATCCTATTGGTTCTTATAAAGTTTATTTTGGTTGTTCATTTTTCTTAGGAGGCCCATTTTAGACCTCAAAATTCCCCTAATGGTACATATTACTATCCCCTTTTACTTTGTCAAATAGGGTTAAAGAAGCGATGAAATGTTTCTATTTGCCTAAGTCTTGTTAAATTTGAATTCTAGAATCTATTCATGTATAAAATCCGTAAGCCAACTAAGTTTATCAACATTAAAGTCAAATAATTGTCTTCAAATGTACTCTTACCTACGTATGTAGGCTAACCTGACTAATTTGAAATGGCCATAGCCAGAGTCAAAATTTCTTGGAGATAGAAGTATCTTTCAACTAGGGTTGTATGTTAGTGCACCAAATTCATGAGACCACAAAGACTACTTATAGAGCTTGATGAGGATAAGATATGTGAAAATGTAGTCGATGATCACATCTTAACCATGATTCCATGTGGATAGTTGCAAGTAAAAATTGTTTGCAGTCTTGAAGACAGGGTAGAAACTTGGTATTGGACATAGAGGACATTATGAGGTAGGTTGAGTACGTGGAAATATGTGTTAGTTGATCCCATGGGCATTGCTGGATTAACCTGTTGATCAATGAGATGCACACCATGAATTTGATGGCATGATACTAAACTTATTATTGTTTGGTTCCTTAGCCAACATGGACTTGTTGTATACCCATAATTGACTAATGAGTGTTGTCTAAATTAATTTCTCACGAAGATTGAACACATGGAGGATGTGTGGCTTCTTAGCCATATTGATGAAATTTCTCATTAGTAGGAGACCCCTTAACTTTGGTGAACACCATAATGACCATGTCAACTTCCTATGGTTAGAGGTAGTTACAACTTATAGAACTTCCACAATAAATTCTTAGGTCCTTTGGCATTTTAAAAGAAATATGATAAAGTATCAACAAATAATTAATGAAGGGTTGTTTGGTTACTTATATGGACCTAAGTCCATGCTTTATGTTGGCCTCCCTCACCCAGTATACATAAAGGGAGGAGCAAGCCTTTTTCATACTTATCATCATTGTACTATTTTGTCTATATTTGTAATTGTTTTGGAGAAGTTTCGTAGGGAGTAAGAATTAGGATGTGTGATGAAAACCCAAGAGAAGACATGAAGAAGAAAGAGTGGTTGATTTTTTTTGGAGTGCTCTTGTTGGATGTAAGAGGATTCTATGGTTTGTGCTATGCAAGAAATACCTAAAGAACAACATAACCCTCGAGGAATTCATGGTTTTTCTTGTAGAATCCTTGGTTGTTGTTGTGGAGCAAGAGGAGGTAGTCTTAGGGTTCCAACCATAAGGAAGAAATAAAAAAGGGTGCTAAGAACTTGCACAATATTGCATGCTTGTTCTTGCATGATATGTAGAACTAGGAGAAGATCATGGAGAGACTAAAGTTGAAGAGTTTTGAGATTTTTATGTCAGTGTAACACCTTGCTTGGAAGAAGAGTTGTTTATTGTACTCTTGATATTCTATGGAGGTCTTGGTGCTTGTATTGATGCAAGCGTTTAATACATAAAGTTTGAGGAATCAAAACTTAAGATGGACATGTAAACCTGGAGGTTAGCGCTAGGGTTGTTTTGTAAGTTATTTCTTATGTCACACAAGATGGCTAGGGCTTTTAAAACCTAACCAATACAAGAGTGCTAGCTTCAAGATCTTGAGCATGGTGATATACTTTAATTGGAATACTTGGAGTTTGATGTCATGTCATTCTTGATGGATCTTGGTGAGAGGCCTTACACGTTTACTAAAGATGACATCCACAAAGGTGGGGAAGCATCCCTTAGTTTCCCCATTAGAGTCTTTTCCTTGGAGAAAAAGTGAAGATAAGTGATTCTTTTTCCAAAAAATTCCTTTGATGAAGCTTGCATGGAAGAACACTGCATCAAGAGAGATAAGAATAAGAGACAATTAAATGGATCAAAGTAGCTAAAGCAACAAGAACACAAGAAAATGAGAATAAGGGGAAAGGAACTTATTAGAAGACAAAAATAATCACACAATTACAAGGCCCTTAATAACCACTATAAGAATTGCAATGTTCATGGAAACCCATAAGAAAATTGCTAGAATTTACACCAATAAATGTTTCCTAAATATCACAAACAACACAAGAAGAATTTTGATTACTATAGATGTTGTACATATGATGGACAAAAATTTCCACATTGAAGGTCATGATACACACACCTTTATTTAAAGAGGGTTGAGTAGTTTTCATTAAATGGAGGAAGAAGAGATTATTTAACTGTTTCATGTTAAGATCTAGTTGAGGTATATACAAAATTCTTGTCACTTTGGCCCATGATCTTAACAAAATATGATTTTAGCTTGATTAATTGAAAATCCTTGATTGGAAGTGCAATACCATCCTTTTCCATATCCATCAAGCTTAATGAGGCAAGACTTGGAGTTGCGAGACAACAATTAATGTAAGTTTATATTTGTAGTGAATACAAGATTCATAGATGAAGTAGTGGTAGATATGATCCATTTAATGTCTATGGAATCCTATTGGGAAGCCCGTACTTTTATGTAAGAGATGTGTTTCAAATGAAGGTAAAGTTGATACTTCTTGGTTAATGATGCGAAAGTTTTTCTTTAGATGCACACAAAGGGAGAATACCATAACTCTCAGTCATAAGTGCATGCTGATTAAGAATGATTATCAATGCCAACTAAAATTTTATATTGTTTTTCTTGAGATAAAATCACTAGGAAGAAGGGAAGTTTACTGTTCAAGCATTATCGGAAGAACGTGATAAAATGTGGGACTAAAACTTCAAAAACAATTGATCACTACATATGAGGAAGTGTTAAACCCAAAGGACAAGCATTGTAGCATAAAATTCGATTATTGTAAAAATATACATTACCTAATATAGGATTTTACTTACAATTGGTATTGGAATTAAAGGCAGTGAAGAATTAGTTAAAACAACTCTTGGAGAAACAAGTCATAAAGCCCAATGATTCTCCTTTTGGTCTTAATCACCATAGTTCCAAGGTTTGTATCAACGATTAGTTAAGAATTTTAGATTATGTAATGCATTGACCAGTTTTATCTGTTTAATGAAAGATGTGTTGTATCCATTTATAAATTCTTTTGTAATCAATTTATTTTGATGACATTTTAATATGTAACTCTACTTGGAATAACATATCCTACATCTAAAATAGGTACTTGACACATGTATTGTATATCAATCGTTGGCTAATCTCAAGAAGTGTGAATTTGGTAAACATCCATTGGTTTACCTTGGAAATGTGATTGGTGGTGGAGAATTGAAGATAGGTCCAAAAATGATCAAATCCATGAACAGGTTATTGAATCCTACCAATGTAACAAATGTGTACATCATTATGGGAGAAACACAATATCCATAGCTTCATTGAAGGCAACCCCTTTGCAACTTAATGTTGTATTAACAAAACGAGAGTTTACATTGGGACAAATAACAACATAGCTCTTTTGTTGATTTAAAGAGGAGAATAAGAGAACCATTAATTTTAGCCATCCTTGATTTACAATAGGAATTAGAGATTGAGATTTATGTGAGTAGATATGCTATGGGAGCAATATTCATGTAAGGAGGAAGGCTTATGTATTATCACTTAGAGTTGTTTTGTAGAGAAACACTTAACTACCCTATTAAGGAACAAAATTATATGCCCTCTACAAGTATTGAAGAAATTAAAGTGTTATTATTAGCAAGAAAACAATGATTCACATCACTCAACAACAATTCGAGTATTTTAAAAGTTAAATGAAGTTGCACTAGGTATGACATTTCAAGTGGATGGTATTTTTGTAGCGATTCCATTAGGTAATCAAATACAAGAAGGAAAATGCAAAAAATGTTGAAGACACATTGACAAGATCTCCCATGTAGAAAATTATGGCTGGGGAACCATATTGCAACTTAAACATTTCACCCATGAAGTTTTGGGAGAATAGTGTGTGAATGTTGTTGATTTTAGAGACATAATTAGTAAATACTATCTCCAAGATGGACAACTTTTCAAATTGAACAAGTGATGTATTATGCAAGAAAGGATAATTCAATTTATTAGATTTTTTCTCATACTTCAAGAATCATTGGACATTTTGGTGTTGGAAAAATAATGGTGAATATAAAGAGTTATTTTCATTGTCCTGATATGTAATATAGTTTTTAAATACATTCAATGTTGTGTTATTTTAGCACTAATAAACCAATCAATAAGAACATACATTCAAAAATGCCCTTATGAGTTCCCAATAGACCACAAGAGAGTATATTTATAGCTTTCATTGGAGGTTTTTCAATGGATATGTGAGGCCACAATTACTTTGTTTATGGTGCAATTCAAAAACATGTGTGTATTAATACATCATGAGAAGATAATTAAGGGACATGCAACAAATGGATTATTTTTCTCTAATGTATGCATACATTTTGGATCTAACTAGATTGATTGTTTTTTGTTGAGATGTAATATTATTTGGGTATGTTTTGGAAAACTTAGGGGAATAATTGATACTAAGTTGAAACAATCAAATACAATCCATCCTTAAATCAATGGGTAGATTGAAGTAGTTAACAAAACTTTGGTGCAACCACTGAAAGAGTTAAATATGAACATGTGAAGACCTAGGCGAACAATTGGTGTATATTTAACATTCTTGTAACATGATCATGAATTTTTCCTCTTGAAAATCATTTTTGGAATCTTGTTATGGTTAGTTTCCACTTTCACCTTTGATGTTGTGTATAGATGGTAGAAGAAGAATAAACATCAATTGCATGAGGATTCAAATAGAGTAGGTAGAATAATAGACATGATAATGTAGATTCGTTTGAGAGTGTAGGATTAACTCAAGAATGGTCAAAGGAAGTACACAATTAACCATGAATAGTATAGGACAAATTAAAAACTCTACATTGGGGACCGCGTGTATACGCGCTTTCACCAGAGACAACCCACGTACAGATCTAAAGATAATTACTTATACCTTCACTGTCATATCCGACCGGAGCCAAGCGTCACAAACCGATAACCAGCAATACTAGATCTTCCCACTTTGTCAGGCATCCATTCCTTGCTCCCCCATTTTTCCTAATGATCTTCTCCTTATATAGGTTAGGCTTCTCTCAATACCATGGTCCAAAACCCTGTAGAAACAATACCATGGACCTAATACTTGGGATGGTCCACAACCATAGGTTCAAATACCAAGGACTAAATACCACGGACGAAGACATAAGTTTTCTCACATGTACGCACTTTTTCTTGCGTGAAAGTGCGTGTATACGCATACGGGTCTTCGAAATGTCCAACCCACATGTATACGCTGCTTTGTCACAATGAACCTGTGTATATCTCTTTCTTGACCTGTTGTACTAAGATCTATCCTCTGATTAAGTTTCCATCACCTGTATCAAACATTTGAGTGTGTTTCCATCAAGGACAACACCTGTATCATAATGCCAACAGTTGTAGTGTTCCTTGTTATCAAAATAGAATATTTAGAATAGAAATAACATAATATATCAATATTTGGAGTATAACTTATAGATTATAACAAAAACAGGCAATTGTAGAAGAACCATAATAACAATACCTTTATTAATGAAAGAAATGTTATTTCACCTCTTCAAGGGGGAAACCTCTAGCTAAGAAGATATCGAATTACAATATTCTTCACATGGCATATCATTAAATTTCTTCTATTTCCTTGAAAAGTTTCTAACCTCTTAGGAACTTTCTTGGAGGTGGAAACTTCTAGTAAGCCTTCTTGTAATTATTGATTTCACACTATATCCACTACATGATCCCTATTTAATAAATATGACCTCAATAAATAACCATATCTACCTATGGAAAAAATATCTTTTGCAACCTATTTGTCTATTTAAGGGGGTTAGGGTAGAACCCGAGGATGACCTCCTCCTGATAAAGAAAAATTCTCCTCAATGTTGGTGATGAAGAAATTGTTGAAGGTTCTATGATGGTGGTTCCCATGTGGTATCCTTGGGTTATGTAGCCTTCCACTATATCAAGACCTTTTGGTTAATGAATTGGTAGAGATGATACTTTATTTTTCCAATGACAACCTTGAGTTGCAACCAAATAGAATCTTCTTCATCCAGTTCTAGAAGGCTAGTTTTAATACAATAATTAAGTTTTATCAATTTCTTTAAGTGGGATACATTAAAAATTGATTGAATATTAGTGTCTAGGGAGCTCCAATTTGTAAACCACTATCCAAATTTGGGGACCTTATAATGGCCATAAAACTTGGGATAAACCTTTTCATGGTGGTTGCACTTGAGTGAGTTTTTCTTCTAAGGATATAGATGGAGGAACATATAATCCCCTTCTTCAAGATGGGACTTGGACTTGGAATGATGATCATTGATGACTAGCTTTCCACTCCATCTTGTTTTGAGCCATTTCTAGATTATTCTTGAGAGTATGGAGAATGTTTGAGCTATAAGGGTTTTTTTATACCTCCTACACTTGAGAGACTTCTAGTAGCTATGATAGTACTAACATTAGAGAAATTTGAGGTCTAAAATGGGCCTCCTAAGGAATATTAATAAAATAAGATTAGATTACATCATCAAATTTTAGAAGGAAAAAATAAAAAGTTCCCTTTTTAACTCATATTTTCAACTTATCTCCCTATGTTTTTACTCAGATTTCAAGTGGGAGCACTCACATATGATTGCAATCATGTTTTTTCATGTATTTCTGATTTTTGTGTGCATCAGGATCCGTAAAAAGTATGCAGCATGGCCACTCCTTGGATGAGGAATTAAATTTTACATCCAACGAGTGCTCCCACTCGAAAATTGAGTAAAAACGTAGAGAGATATGTTGAAAATATGAGTTGAAAAAGTAACTTTTTAAATCTTTTTACTTTTTTCACTCCAAAAATGGTGAATCATGCCCCATGGTTTACATCATCATCTTGAATCCTATTAGTTCTTATAAATTTTATTTTGGTTTTACATTTTTGTTTTGAGGCCCATTTTAGACCTCAAATTTCTCTAATGTGGTAGATTTTGGCCATACACAACCTCAAAGGGCATCATTTGAGTGGAACCATGATAAGTTGTATAATATCACCATTTTATTGAAGGTCACCAATGGAATCATTATGATTGTATCTTTAAAGTAAATAATCACAAATATGCTTCCAAGCACTTCGTGAGAACTTCAGTCTTATGTTGTGGCAAGATTCAGCTGAGTGCTTTCAAGTTGAAACAACTCTTACCAAATATTTTCAATGAAGGTTGGATCACCATTCATAACAAAAAACTATGGAATACCATGGAGTTTAAATATATTATCCATGAATATTTGGGAGACTACATAATCTGTTATTGGGTGTTGTAGAGCAAAAAAATGAGCATATTCAGAAAGGTGATTAACAACAACCATGATTACAGATTTATTACCAAATTTTGGTAACCACACAATGAATTCCATAGAAATGTTGGCCTTTTAAACTAAAATAATGGGCAAAGGTTCTATTTCCCTTAAGTATTTCATTGTTTCTCCCTTCTGTCATTGCAAAACACTACATTTTGTGATAAATGTGCAAAAGTCCTTCATACTTTCCTAGAAAATTGAATGTTTGATCCTTTCACATATTTTATGAAACCATGAACAACCTACTATGGGAGAGGAATGTAGTTTAGATAACACCCATGATTTAAATGTTGACTACATGTTTAAATAAAGGTTCCCTTTATAATGAAGACCTTTGATTTGAAGTTGTTGTATAATACTAGTGATCATGTGGTTTTTTAATCTCTCAACATGAATGTCATTCAACTATTCTATTACTATGGAGAGTAAAAAGAGGGATCCTTCCTCTTAATTATTTTGAGAGAGATCATTTCCTACCACATCTCCTTTCCCTTTTTATAAATTATCTTGTATCCATTTTCCACTATTTTGGTGACCCATTTTTTGGCTCCAAGGAAGAGTTCCTTCACTATAGGAAGTATCTTAGGTTGTGATGGTTGGTTTAGATACATAAATGCTTCCCAATTAGGTATGGATGCCATATATCCACAACATGCAATATATCCAATCATCTCCTTTTCACAAGTTAATTTTCCTAAGTGCCTCTCACATAGTTGTTTGTTGGTAAAAGCCAATGGTCATCCCTTTTCTACGAGTATTGATTTGATGCATTTATTGGAGGTGTCACATTCCAAGGAAAAGGTATTACTAAATTTATATAGAGCGAGTACAAGGGTTGTATACATAACATCCTTCAAGTCCTAGAAAGGTTTTTTTGTAGAATCTTTACAACTAATTCTTTTTTTTTAGCAAGGTTGTAAGGGGAACTGCAATACTACCTTTTCTGCTTATAAACCATGGAATAACCAATGAGATGAAGAAAACCTCTTAAACTTTTAAGAGTTTTGGGTGATACCAATCCTTCAATGCTTGAATTTGGTGTGGATCCACATGCACATCATCATGACTAACAATATATCCCAAATATTAAACTTTGGAGACACCGAATACACATTTGGACCTCTTAATAAATATTTGGTGATCAACAAGTAGTTGTAAGACTCAATACAGATGGGTGGCATGGGATTGCCAAATTTTATTTTGATCAATATGTCATAAAAAAGACAAGAATAAAATGACGTATAAAGGATTTAAATATTTTGTTAATGAGACTATAGAAGGTGGAAGGTGCATTGAAAAGGAAAAAATACATCACCAATAACTTATAATGGCCTTCATGAGTGTGAAAAGCAATTTTAGGAATATCTACTTCCACACAAATTTGATGATAGCTTGAGTTGAGATTGAGTTTGGTGAAGAATTGAGCACCTTGGAGCTCATCCAAAAGCTTGTAATCAATGACTAGAATAGGAAATATATCCTCAATGGCTAGTTTCTTCATATCTTAGATGTTAGGGAACATGCATTGAGTGCCTTCTTTCTTGAGGACCATGATGAATGGTGAGGAGTAAGGGATAATACTATGACATATGAAAAAGTGGAAAGAAACTCTTGAACTTTCTCTCTCGCAAGAAAAAAAAAGCATACTTTTTATTTTCAATAAGGATAAAAAAATACAATCCACAGGTGCATATAGTTCTATGGTGTAGATAACTATCTCCAAATTTCCCTTTACAAAAAGCACACATAGACATAAATTGTGAAAATTGACTACATTAGAAACTTGTGTCTTCTGGTGTCCTTCAACTAGAAAAAAATATGCCCTTAATGATTTATCCTTAAATATTCTATCATCAAAGAGAGTTCATAGGGATAACTTATCATATTATAAAATTGCTCTGTTAATGAGCAATCACAGAACCAAATTTGTGTTCCTCACAAAGAATGGGGTGAGTAGTGCTTCGTTGGATAAACTATCTGCATTTGAGTTAAGTTCTTCAAAAAAAATTGAAAAGGAAATCTCTTGAAATAAAATGTAAATGTATTTTAATTGGCTTGTAAGGTGAGTCAACACAAGGTTCCCAACTTTGTAGTTTTCCTTGGACCCACTAAATAACTAGTTTTGAGTTATCAAATATTTGGACATGCTGAACATTTTTATCCATGGTGCATTTAAGCAAAGCAAGACGTGAACTAAAATCACATAATTTGTTAGTCCCAACTGCTAGGTTAACCTTTATTGTTATATAGTGTTGATTAAAGTAAAACAAAAGAACCTCACACTACGCAAATTAGTGAAAAGTTTTGGTACCAATGGAGAGTCTCTGCACTGTGCCTGTGACAATTTGTTGCTAGATTAGTATGCCCCCCTTTGATATTCTAATCTCTCCAATCCACTTTCATTTCCCTTCTCGTCTGCTGTGTTCTCCCTTTCCTGGCCGAACAACGTATAATGGCTGAGTTGTCCCATGATTCTCCCCTTTCTAGGGAGATTACTTCTTTTAACTCCCTGGTAGCCTTCGACCCCAAATTTCAAAATTTGGGTCCCTCACATTTCATGAAGAAGGTAGATGATATCCCAAGTATTGAGATCAAGGATCCTTAGGCCTGGATCCATGCGTTGTAGTTAGCAGACCATGATCTCATCACATAGTTCATGGGCCTCTAGCCCTCCCCTTGCTCAGTTCAAACATGGATCAAGAATACTTGGAAGCCCCTTTTCAAAGGGGAAGTGATTTCCTCCTTTTGCGGTAAGAGATTTTACACCTTCTACTTTGAGAATAAGTTAGATTGATATCTGATCTTTCGGAGAAGTACCTATTTTATGGAAGCCCAGGGTCTCTACCTAGATTGATGGAACCCTAACTTCAACCTAGATTGTGATGTTCCTTCAACTGTCCTAGTCTAGTTGTAATTACCCTACTTGCCCTGCATTGCTAGAATGTGGCAACCTTCAGGATGATCGAGAATTCCCTGGGAAAATATATTGACTGCACTGAAATGAAGGATGGGATCTTTGCATGTGCAATGATATGTGTGGAGGTAGATTTGGAGAAAGGTCTTCTAGTTGTGGTCAATTTTTGCATGGATAACTGGTCACATGTTGAAGAGGTGGACTATGATCAACTTCCTTTCAAGTGCAAAATCTATCATGACTATGGACATTTTGTTGGCATTATGATTCTGGTATGGCTCTATGATACAGGTGTTGTACTTGATGGCAACTCACTCAAGTGGCAATGGTCCATTCAGGCTCTCAAAATGATGGAAATTAAGAGGCTCGCAGGTGAATGGTTCAAAAGGTGCGGACCTGCAGGTTCACCGTGCAGGAGGTGCGGTCATACCCGCAGGTTACCCGTTCATTAGGTGCGGAACCACAGTTCACTCACTTCAAGGCAGCGAAGCGCGCTCACGTGGGGTTTCTTATGTTTGGCTCGTGGTATTTAGCCCACCATTTATGATGCTATGGTTTTGGCCCGTGGTATATGATCTATTTTAGCCCCGGTTTGGATCCCTTATATTGGTTATTGATGGTTTTGTCCCATGGTGTGAATAAGGGCTTGACTATAAATAGGGAAGGAGATCACTTGGATAATGTATCTTTCAATTGAATATCTTAAGATCTGAAATATTGGGTTGTCAATGTAAAATGATTGATCTAAATCAAAGTAAATTTGAAGGTGAATCTATGAAGTCGTGATCTCTCGGGCGCATGAACAGATCTGTGGATCTGACTGACTGTGGCACATTGGTGTACTGAAAAATTTGGCCCTAATCAGAAGTCTGCAGGCGATCCGAAGGTGCAGTGCGTGGGTACGCAGCGCGGTCAAAGACGTAGTGCAGGGGTATGCAGCACAATCAAAGGCGCAGTGCGAGGTACACAGTTCAGGATAAGGCACAGTGCGGGGCACACGCAGCACAGAAAAGGGCGAAGTGTGAGGTACGCAGGTGAGAAGAAGGCACAGTGCGGGTCTACGCAGTATGTCAGAAGTGAAGGTGCAGATCTAAAGAAAAGTTCGCAGAGCAGAAGAACAACCAGTGTGGATCTGCGCAGTTCTGTCTCAGAAGAGCTGCGGATATAAGCAGGCCCCTGTTGGTGAAGTTGCGGTCTTATCTTGAAACTATTATCCTTTATCTATTCCAGCAGAGTTCTGGGTTTATATTTCTGGTACTTCTTTTCTATTTACAGCATTCTGAAGAGTTGGATGATTCATTGGTTCATTGTATAAGGAGATTGGGTGATTTTCATGTACTTGATGATTATTTGATGTTCATGGATCCAGTTTGAAAATTAATGAAATGTGGTCCTTAAAGAAGTAAAAGAGAAAAAGGGGGTTGTAGCTCCCTTCTAGGAGAGACTGGAAAACGAGAGAGAGTTGTAGCTCTCTGCAGGTTGCAGCCTGCGTACTGGTAAATAACTGCACCAGTACAAAATCATTGTAAAAGAAGTTTCAAATTGAAAGAAGATAGAGACATATTGCAGCAGGTGGTTTTCACCCACATTGGGTTTCCACCTTATATCTAGTGTTCTTTGGTGTGACTATCTATTTTTCTTGTTTCATGCTCATTATTATGATCAATAAATTAATGAAGGCATATTGAAAAGAATTTGATAATACTGATTCACCCCCCCTCTCAGTATTATTTCCAACAATTGGTATCAGAGCAGGTCCTTCTGAAGGATCTTAATCGCTTGAAGGAAGATCCATCATCGTGAGCAACTATGAGAGGGAAGCATCAATCAGGCCACTGATTTTTGATGGGACAAACTTCGTATATTGGAAGGTAAGAGTTACTTCCGATCTTCAATCTTTGGGTACAAAAATTTGGGACATCATAGAAACAGGGTATACTTTTCCATCTGCTACTCCTACAGATCGAGCAGAGAAAAAGAAATATGAAACTAATGCAAAGGCAATCAATACTCTTCTAGGATGCCTATCTCAATCAGAATTTGTGAAAGTTATGCAGTATAAATCCGCAAAAGAAATATGGGACAAGATTGTTCTGAGCTATGAAGGAGATGATCAAGTAAAACGTGCAAAACTTCAAACCCTCAGGATTCAGTATGAAAATCTCAATATGTATAATGATGAAAGTGTGGCTAACTATTTTCTTCGTGTGGATGAGATTGTTAATTGTATGAAAAATTTGGGTGAAGAAATGAAATAGGCTGTTGTGGTTGAAAAAGTTCTAAGATCTTTGTCACCTAGGTTTGAATCTAAAGTTTCTGCTATAGAAGAAAAGGAGAATCTACAACATCTTAAA
>APFE030119722.1:16070-45084 GCA_000404065.3 Pinus taeda | reverse complement strand
TATGGGTTCCAGATTAGTATCTTGGTTCAGCAAGAAACAGAGTTCGATTGCCTTGTCTACAGCTGAAGCAGAATATGTTGCTGCTGCATCTTGCTGCACTCAACTTCTTTGATGATGCAGACATTGCAGGATTTTCAAATCACTTGTACACCACCTATCTCCATCTTATGTGATAATACAAGTGCAATCAGCATTTCAAAGAACCCAGTCATCCATTCAAAGACCAAGCACATACCGATCAAGTATCATTTTCTCCGGGAACAAGTGCTGGAACAAAAGGTCAAATTGGAATATGTTCCCTCCAAGGAACAAGTTGCTGATATTTTCACCAAACCACTGCCCAGGGAGACTTTTGAATACCTCAGGCAAAAGTTGGGGGTTGTTGATGCATCATCTTGTTGTTGAATCTCTTCTGAGTGTTGGTTGTACGCAAGGTTCATCCGGTTATATGCGAACATGTGCTGGTTTACGGATTGGTCAAAGATCGAATGGCACAGGTTCAGGGGGAGCATATGATGCATTGTTGGCATTATGGTAGCATAGAAGGAGAACATGGATGCTGATCTAAACATGGCTGCAATATGTCTCTATCTCTTTCATGGTCATTTATGATGTTTGGTTGATTATGGTTCTTCCTTGCAGATGTGGTTTATAGTCAGGGGGAGCATGTTCTTAGGGGGAGCATAACCCTTTGCCCTTGATGTCAAAGGGGGAGAATGATGTTGAGGATCTTGAGGTTGCCATCAAGTCCAAAGGGGGAGATTGTTGGCATTATGATTATGGTATGGCTCTATGATATAGGTGTTGTACTTGATGGCAACTCACTCAAGTGGCAATGGTCCATTCAGGCTCTCAAAATGATGGAAATTAAGAGGCTCGCAGGTGAATGGTTCAAAAGGTGCAGACTCGCAGGTTCACCATGCAGGAGGTGCGGTCATACCTGCAAGTTACCCGTTCATTAGGTGCAGAACCCCAGTTCACTCACTTCAAGGCAGAGAAGCGCGCTCACGTGGGGTTTCTTATGTTTGGCTCGTGGTATTTAGCCCACCATTTATGATGCTATGGTTTTGGCTCGTGGTATAGGATCTATTTTAGCCCCGGTTTGGATCCCTTGTATTGGTTATTGATGGTTTTGTCCCATGGTGTGAATAAGGGCTTGAGTATAAATAGGGAAGGAGATCACTTGGCTAATGTATCTTTCAATTGAATATCTTAAGATCTGAAATATTGGGTTGTCAATGTAAAATGTTTGATCTAAATCAAATTAAATTTGAAGGTGAATCTATGAAGTCGTGATCTCTCGGGCGCATGAACATATCTGTGGATCTGACTGACTGTGGCACATTGGTGTACTGAAAAATTTGGCCCTAATCAGAAGTCTGCAGGCGATCCGAAGGTGCAGTGCGTGGGTACGCAGCGCGGTCAAAGACGCAGTGCAGGGGTACGCAACACAGTCAAAGGCACAGTGCGGGGTACGCATTTCAGGATAAGGCACAGTGCGGGGCACACGCAGCACAGAAAAGGGCGAAGTGTGAGGTACGCAGGCGAGAAGAAGGCACAGTGCAGGTCTACGCAGTATGTCAGAAGTGAAGGTGCGGATCTGAAGAAAAGTTCACAAAGCAGAAGAACAACCAGTGCGGATCTGCGCAGTTCTGTCTCAGAAGAGTTGCAGATATAAGCAGGCCCCTGTTGGTGAAGTTGCGGTCTTATATTGAAACTATTATCCTTTATCTATTGTAGCAGAGTTCTGGTTTTATATTTCTGGTACTTCTTTTCTGTTTACAGCATTCTGAAGAGTTGGATGATTCATTGGTTCATTGTATAAGGAGATTGGGTGATTTTCATGTACTTGATGATTATTTGATGTTCATGGATCTAGTTTGAAAATTAATGAAACGTGGTCCTTAAATAAGTAAAAGAGAAAAAGGGGGTTGTAGCTCCCTTCCAGGAGAGACTGGAAAACGAGAGAGAGTTGTAGCTCTCTGCAGGTTGCAGCCCGTGTACTGGTAAAGGATTGCACCAGTACAAAATCATTGTAAAAGAAGTTTCAAATTGAAAGAAGATAGAGACATATTGCAATAGGTGGTTTTCACCCACATTGGGTTTCCACCTTATATCTGGTGTTCTTTGGTGTGACTATCTATTTTTCTTGTTTCATGCTCATTATTATGATCAATAAATTAATGAAGGCATATTGAAAAGAATTTGATAATACTGATTCACCCCCGTCTCAGTATTATTTCCAACACATTTTGCTAAAGGTTACCCCAAATCACAAGCTACCCAGGAGCCAGGGTGTGTAGAACAAGAAATGGAAACAAGAAAAGAGGCAAAGAGGAAATAAATTCCAACAAAATATGCCCCCTAAAAATGCAACCGCCCCCCTCTTGAAAGCTAGGTAGAATCAGAAAAATATAGATCCACCTTCCAGTGCCTCCAACCAAGGTGGAATCTCTTGGATCAACGAAAATCATTTCATTTCTCTTAGGGATTCCAAAGGATTGAGATCCATCCCAACCAGTTTTAAAGGAAGCTTCACAAGAAAAAGTGCTAGATCTGCATGTGTTTCCCAATTTGTAGAAAGAAGTAAATACTTCAGCCAAAGGCTTGAGTAACAGTTCAAAATACTCCTTGGAAGAGGAAGAGGAGGAGGAATATTTCCTGTCCTCCAAAGAAATCACAGGTCCAACCATGAATGTAAGTTCAACGGATGAAAAGTTAGAGAAAGAGAGAGCTAAAGAGAATGTTAGAAAGGTTAAGATATTAGACCAAAAATAAAAATAAAAAGTGATCAAGATTGAATAAACAGAAAAAGATAACGAACTCAGATTTCAACACACCATCCCTTTCTAACAAGTGGATCATGGAAACAAAGGAGGAAAGAAAGGAAATGCAAGATATCCTAGGAAAGAGACATCCTCCTCTGAGAGAAAATAATGAATCGTATCTCTTGGAATTGTTAGGGGACTTGACTCAGAAAAAGGAATAATGGAAGTGAAATACTTAATCGAGAAAGAGATACCCTCAGTCTCCCTCTTCTAGGAGATAAAATTGGGAGAGACAAAAATCTCCTCTAAACAAAGAAAAATTTGGAACCGAAGCAATATGGTAGTTGTTAGCTCTCAGGGAGCCTTAGAAAGACTATGCACAATCTGATATCCAACACACACGAAATTGGTAATCTCTACTAAAACCACTCATTGGATCACGACCACATTCAAAATTCTAGAGATTCATTAGGTATGCACTATTGTTAATGTACACATGCCAATATATTTTTGAGAAAAGAAGGAGTGTTGGAAATCCCTAATGGATTTAAGAAACGCTGATTATGGCCACATTTGTATCCTTGGCAGAGATTTTAACACAATTATAAGCCAAAAATAGAAAAGAGGGGGTTCAGTTGTCTGAGAGTCCTCTCAAGAAGCTTTGGAAGATCTAATCCAATCCCTTAGCCTTTTTGATGTCAAACCTTCTAGATTGTAATACACCTAGAATAATAAGCGTATAGGTCCAAGTCACATAGCTTCTTAACTAGACCGCTTCCTAGCTTCATATAATTTTCTCTCAATGAATCTTTAGCTTCAATCATTTATCCTCCCTTGGAACGTGATGAGCCTCAGTATTGCAACAAGAATGCTACAACTCCTAAGGCTACCAACTATAATTATCACCCTGGGGTTCGTACAAACTTAAGAGTTATCGACACTATATGTGTAACATATAATGTGTCCTCCTTTCATTGTCATGATGTAATGGAGTGAATGTAATGAAATCAAATCCTAAACTAATTTCATAAACGGAAACATTACTTTGAAAATAAATTGATCCTAGGCAAGAACGACAAATTGTAATTGAAATCCTAAGAGCATGAATTCAAATAAATAGGCCTAATCTACTTTTTAAAAAAGCATGTCCTAATTGGTGTTTATTCTTCCTTAATCATGGATTTAGAGCCTAGGGTTCATGATTCAACCCTAAGGGACAAAATCCAAGCTTTTTGAGCAAATTTGGGAAAGTATATACGTGCTATAAGAGAGCTATAGGAAGTTACAAGTGTTGCTATAGGAAGTTACAGGCTGATACATGAAGTTACGAGATTTTCTACATGAAGATATAATTCACCGAATGACCAATCAAATCAAATCCAAATTGTATGGGTCAATTTTTTTATATTGAACAGGATGTATTAGATTTCCATTCCAAGTGGAATCACTCAAAAATACCCTTGTTAACACACGCTAAAAAATAACAGAAAAATACTAGTCTAAAATCTAGAAATTCGAGAACTAGTGAGCTAGTTAATCTATCAAATTCCTAACCTAATCAAGTGAAAAATCCACAAGGGACTTCTAGAAATTTAGATTTGGGAATAAGAAAACTAATCCAAGTAGCTCAATTATTACTATGACCTTCCAAATATTTTCCAAGGATGAAATCATGCTTGTGATCCTGCAAAAGAACTTACTTCAACCATTTAACCCAATCCTACAACAAGAAATCATCAATACTAAATGCAGAAATAGAAAAAAACAAGAACTAGAGATGCATGTGAATAAGAAGTGAAAAGAAGAAAAATAAATTATACAAAAGGGCTATGAGGCTCCTTGGATGGCCAAGCCCAAGGAAAATCCGAGTCCTGTGAAGGAGACTAAGATTTAGAAGCTGGGCATGGCACCAATCTTCATTATATCCATCAATACAATTACATCCCTGCTAGAAATGAACGTGAAGTTGCAAAAATTCAAGTTCTCTCCACAAGAAGACTAAGAAAAACCCACCCCTAGAGGAAAATCCGAATTGGTACTTATACAAAATGATTAGGAAGCATTTTCCATGAAAGGAGGAAGCTTTCCCCTCCAAAATCCCTCAAATAGTGGATCAAGTTCCCCACTCTAGGAATCTGCATGATTTCATGATATATTGTTGATTTATTATCCAATATTGATCCTCTTGTATCAGGTAGAAAGTCCCTAAATTATCTCCTCCTCCAAATCTTCATAATTTCCCCAATATTCTCACAATATTCTACAAAAATAAATAATATTAGGCACAAATATGAAATCATCTCTAAAAATTTCTAATGAACATATTAAAGATAAAAAAAAATATTAAGTGTAGAAGGAGAGGTTTAATATAGCCTTCATGTGCCTAAGAAAGGTTATATGGGCCTTAATTTTTGTCTAATTTGGAGGCCCATCAAAATGACTCTGATCATCGTCCTATTCGACTCCTCCTCTTGACCTTCCAAAATTATGGCCCACTCCCCTTCTGTTCCCCCCCCCCCCCCCATTCTAGCTTCCTGTTTGTACTATTCAACAAACCCCCCCCCCCCCATTTATTATATTAATAGTTAGTATTGTATTAATAAATGGGGACCCTTTTAATTTTTTTTCAAAAAACGTAACAAATAAGGGCTTGCCTTTTTGAAACCATTCAGAATGAAACTTTGGTTAAACTAAAATATCAAACCAAGTCAATTCATAATTAGGCATCCCTCTTTATCGCAAATCGCAAGATCTAAGGTAACACAAGTTAATCATGAGGCAGGATTTGCGAGATGCGATAAGAGAAACTCCCTTAAAAGAACTAAAGATAGCATTAAACTTTTTATAATACTTAAGGCTTAAACTATTCTTTAAAGTGTTTATTGAAATTGCGTCACAACTTTTAAAAGAGCTAAAAACATACAAACCACAAGAAAATGTGAAATGCGATGTGATTCGGACTCAACGGAATATTAAATCTATTATAAAACTGCATTCGGGTCCAACATATCGTAAATGTCTATTTAATGAAATAAGCTAGTGCATAAAGGAAATTCGCTCTAAAAAGTAAAAGGTATGTCGCTCATCGAAAATTGCAAAACATTAAAGCAACATTGAGTTTCTCTATTCATAATCTCCGATATTGCAATTAGAAATTTGTGAGTTGAGATCTTCCTGATATGCAATCTTTGTGATTTCTGATTTGCAATCTTTGTGATTTCAGATATTGCGATTCATCATAATCACAAGAATTGGTATCATGCATAATTCAAACCAATTGGAAATATCTGTTTGAAACATGCGATGCGATATTTTGACAAGACATAAAAAATATCTTGTGTAAGCCTTAATGCATAGTTAATGAGGTTTAAAGGCATTTATTCATTTAACATCTCGAGATGATAGATACTTTTCTTATTCGTGTTTGAAATAAAAGCTCCATCCGTATGTTATTTTATAATTTACTTTGTTAATCATGTTTTCTCTTACATTTACCGCTTTGTGTTTTTACCTTGTTTTCTCCATTTGCCCGAATTTCAGGAAATTTTCAAAGAACACAACACTAACAAAAATGGTTAATAAAGGAAAAAAGACAGCGGAGGCTACTATGCTTGAGCAGTCAGACATGCAACCACTATTCTCTGATACCACTCGTAACAAATATGGTGGGACTGCATCTTGGGAAGTGATGTACAATTTATTATAGGAAGAAAACCCAAGGCCCCTGGAAACTAAGGCAATAACAAATGTCATAGATTCATTCGACACTTCTTACTTCGAAGAAGCATGCTCTTTCCTACAAAAGATTGCTGCAAGACTGAAAATCTTACCATATACAAATATGGTAAGTTGGATTATTGATAAAGTGGATGTTTCAAATAGAACATTCAGAAACTCCAAGCAAGACGTTATGGGATCATTCAAATCAGACAATTTGAGCCAAATGTACCATATGTCGCAACCACAGAAGATCTATGACAAAACCTTTATTGAGCATTTTTCCAAAGAGAATGAAGATACAATGGAAATTATGTAGAATTTAAGGTCTAGCTCCAATGAGTTTAGATGGGAGAAAACCACTATGTACCCATCGCACCTTTGTCAACCCCACACAATTTTGCAGCTGCAATGTTGTGTAGGCTATTTGGAAAAGCTGATACCACCAAGTTTTCCATTGAATGGGTTCCCTTGATTGGTGCAATTGTAAATGCTACCATTATGAACTAGAGTACTATTTTGTCGAATAATTTAGCCATGGCCATTAGAGAATACAAGAGTAATAGGATTTTCTCCACTCGGGTATCCCTCCCTTTTACATGAGTGCTTATGTCATGGATGCTATATGGTTTTCCTCACATTTTCCAAACATGGGCTAGAAATGTACTTTAAAGGATCCTACACCCATCCATGTTTATCATAAAATATTGTGGGAATCACAGTCTGGCTCCCATTTTTATAAAATTTGTCATGGCATCATGCTACCAATTTATCAGACCATTTTCAATAAGAAAGTCCCTAGGCTTTCAGAGGAAGCAAAGATAGACATCTTGCAAGTGGCAAGATGGTTTGGTGAGGAATTGTTCACTTATATCAGAGTTTTTGGGAGTATTGTAGCTCCCCATGTTCTCCCATATTATGTTCGGGGTAAACTGATGGCACGAGAGATTGCTTATCAGACAGTGGGTGACATATAACCAAAACCCTTAAAGAGAAGAAGAAATCCATTTGGCCAACCTTCCCATTGCAATGTGGTGCTTTCATATTGCAAGATCTCAGACATGCATCCAAAGAAATATAGAACATCATGGCTCTAAACCTGGCTACCATGCCAGGCAGACAATATGACCCCAACAAGATCGCTAAGAGTTTCGCTGCTGTGGTCAAAATCATGCAATTCATTCATGAGGATGATGGATTTGATGATCTCTTTGAGCAAGACGAGACATTTTCACAAGTTTTGCATTTAACATCACTAAAGCTCGACCTAGAGGACCTTAGAGAATTCCACATATACAGAAATAAAAGGCTCAAACAGTTCCCTTTGGACCTGTTACAAATTGAAGAAGTAAGAGAACCTACTCCCAGTGTAAGCCTGGAGTAGAGTTCCAAGAACAATTCTGATGAAGAATCACAAGAAAAGTCAGTTCAAGGTTCAGAAGACTCTAAACACAAATTTGAGAATAAAGAAGGAAGCCCCGAGGAAGACTTTGAATAGGATACATAAGAAAATCTTGAAGAAATGATTGAGAATGTCTCAATTGAACAACGCATGGAGACTAGTTCCCCACAGGTTGAAACAGAAAAGATCCCAGTCATCAATCTAGAACATGAGTGGGAGAAATTCAATAAAAAGCTCCAAACAAAGATCAGTCTTGAAGGGACTCCTGGATTCCAGACTCCATAACACACTAGACAGGTTATAAATCCATAAGAAACAATATAATAAATTGTAACTACTCAAGATATTCAAGTCATCCTAGCACACCCAATTTCTGAAATTGTTTTAAAGGTTGAAGAAATACCACCACTGGAAATATTCTACAGCCTTACACATAATGCTATAGTAAAAAGGAAAAGGAAGAAAAGAAAATTGGATGTATTGGCGACAATAACCCTTGGAAGTGAACCAATGGAGGTAGTGTGGATAGACACCCCCATTGATCCATCAGACAACCTTAAAAAGCTTTCACAATTTGCAGGAGCTTATGCAACCGCAACAATCGATAAGGTAGTAGAAGTTCGACTGTTACTGAAAGAAAAAGAAGAAAGAGTTCAATTGTAGAAATGATACTTCTGTGATTTGTCATAGTTGTAAGAAGAGCTTCGGCGTAAATCACATAAGAAAGAATTTTGTCGACGCGTTTCGAACCAACTAGTGTGGTTCATCGTCAGGACGAGTTGAAGAAACAGACCTGGCCTAGCAGGGTCTGTTTCTTCAACTCATCCTGACGATGAACCACACTAGTTGGTTCGAAACGCGTCGAAAAAATTCTTTCTTATGTGATTTACGCCGAAGCTCTTCTTACAAGAGTTCAATTGCTTGAACAAAAAATTGAAAAAGAAATATAAAGCACGAATATGCAAATGGAAATACAACTGGCACAAATTCAACATAATTTTGAGCAAATGACAATACAACATCAGGAAGACATTGCAGAGAAGAACACACAAATTTACCGAATGCAGGCTATACTTGATAAATTCAAAGACAATCTTCAAACATATGAATTCATTAAAGAGGCTCTTGAATTAAATTCTCTTTTGGCACAACAACATGAAATATTCTGTTAAAGAATTCCATTGATCAATCCTTATTGTGAATTAAGTGACAAATTAAACAATCAAATGGTTGATCAAAGATTAGAATATGAGGAGTTATATAAAAGAATATCATAATTCATTACTTGGTAAGAATCTGAAGAAGGAAAAAAGGTCAATCTACCAAATATCTAGGAGTCCCAAAAGGACATCTTATTTATAGATTGGGACATACAATTAAAACAAACGGAAAGGGCATCAACAAGAGAAACTAGTATAACAAACAACGTCATTGAAGTTGTCATTGAAAACCTCCATATTGCTGATCTTATTAGAGAATGTAGGCCAGAATCTCTCTCATACATTAAACAATTAAAATAACAGTGGAAAGAAACTACCCAAACAAATGCAGAAGCAATCAAGCAATTCTCTAAACTTGATTGGGAAACCTACTAGCGGTTTCTGGTAAAACCTAACAGTCATTGGATGACTCTATGATGTTTAACTAATTCTTCTCAAAACATGGTTCCACCTCTCAATGTTGTTGTATTCACGGTGAAATTGAGATCTAGAATTGGTCAACCTCCCTAGGTTAAGCCAATGATAGAAATCTACGAGCTCAAGGACTGGATGGCCGAATAGGACCATTCATTTTGGAGAAGCTTGTCATCATTTATTTTTATTTTAGATTTTATTTTCACTTATTCTGAGGAAGTTTGTTTGAAACCTCCTCAAATTTTTATGTAATAATCTATTTTTGAAAAATAGGTATATTATTTAAACCTCTCTCATGCATTTAGAGAGGGATCCAGGATTTTATCAAAAACACTTTGCAAGAGATTTCACTTTTGTGGATGTGTTGATGAAATAATTGGAACATGATCTAATTTTCTTGGATATTGAAGCATACTCTACTGTATTTGCATTCCTGTACTCTTAGAGTATATTTGATTGAAAATAAGTGGATTGATATTGCTGATCTCATGAGTAGAACCTTTCATATTTGGTACTTTTATCTTATGGTTTTGTTTCGTTTATGAATTAACAATACTTTTTCTTATATTGTGTTATGTAGGAAATCTGAATTATAGTTAAACATCAAAGCACTTTTATATAAATGTTTCAACTGTAATTCCTTATTGAATACATGATCAATTGATATGCGATATATTTTTCATAATTATTTTTCCTAACTATTTAGTCAAAATAATTATCTTTAAATGATTTCTTATCTTATAGCAATTGAATGATATTTATTACCCTTTTCTTTAAGACATCTTTGTAGATCAGATGATTTGAGTAATTCCTGGGTATATAGTAAGATAATATTAGAATAGATAGATGCATGTGTTTACTTCTTAAATAGATCATTTTTGTCAAATCATTTTCCATTATATCTTATATCAACCCAACATCATTATCATATCAAATTCTCACGGGGAAACTGGTCCCATTATCCCCGGTCAGAGCCAACACACCAAACGGAGAAGGAGATGCTTTCAAGGTACGGAATTGGTGGTTATCCCCTTTTTTCTTGCAGCGGAATTCCAGGGCTTTAACATTTTGGCACTAGAAGGAGGGCCATGACTGTGAATGGCAAAGAGAACTGATCATAAAGAAAAAATCCATCTTAAGAGTCACTCCCCTTCTAGATCTCCTCCAATTTCTAGATCCCCATCTAGAAAAACAAACACATGATTAGAAGTTAAGAAAACCTCTCCAAAATCTCCTAGTTAAACTCATAAAACACTTTCTTCAGACTATAACCCTGAATCCCCAAAAGTTTAGACTTTGATAGAGAAGTTAGAGCAAATATCCATTTTAGTTGAAAAGCCTACAAATTCTCAGTCATCTCAAGGAATCATTTCCTCTCTTCTACAACCAAGATGAATCTTGACTCGTTATCAAAGTGAGAATACTAGAATTCCTCCTTTTTAATTTCCCATATCTTCTTTCTGAAAGGAAACAAAGAAGTATGAATCACAAACATCCACTAGTGAGGTTTTGTCTAATTCACCACCTCAAATCCCTTCATTCCCTCCACTCATTCCAACAACTTCCATTCCAATTATTGGTACTAGTTATTCTAATCCAAGCACCCAATCCACATTCTTGTTCACTCAAACTCCTCTTATCATCTCATCCATTCAAAATCCAATGGTAGGACAACAACCTCCACCGCGATTTCACCCATGGATAATCCTAGTGTTGTAGCAATGGAAGCTCCTCTTCACCCTCTTCCTAAGCATCCTAAAAGATGGTTTCCAAAATTTAATCTTGATGATGGACTTCCAGCAGAGGAACATATCCATAACTATATGTTGTCCATCAATTTAAATGGAGTCAATGAAGAAGACCGCATCGTCAAATTATTTCCATACACTCTTATAGGATCAACAAGATCCTGGTATTTTTCGTTGCCTCCTCGCTCCATAACTAGTTGGGATATGTTTGAAGAATAATTCCTAGATAAGTTTGAAGATGTCAGAACCATTGCATTGCTCATCAATGAATTGTCTAATCTTAAGGCTAAAATAGAAGAAAAGGTCAAAGACTTCAACTCTTGATTCAACAAACTACTCAATAAAATTCCAACCGCATCAGCCCTTGATTTTGATGTACAAATTGAGTGGTACATATCTTCCCTTCCTTCCAATATATACCTTTTTGTAGATAGAGAAAATTTGGCCACATTGGCCGAGAACATGAAGGAAGCCCTTTTTGTTGAGAAATGCATAATTTCTCTTGAAAAGAAGACCTCTCAGGAAGACAAAAAAACTAAAAAAACTACTTTTAGAGATGACTCTAAGAAGAAAGCCCCAAAAGATCCTTTTGAGCTTGAAGGCCTTCAGAAAGTATTGTAAACCATGTCTAATGAAATGGTTGAAATGAAGAAATAGGTTTTGAATTCTCTACTCCTAAAAAACCTTTCAGATCTTTTAGGAGGAATCAATCTTCTAGTTCTCAGCCACCAAATACCATATCTAATGCTAAGTTTGATTTAGAAGAAGAGGAAGAAGAGAACACTATGACTGATGAAGAAACAAAAGTAGAAGTTGTCAAACTAAACAAGATGTGGGACTTTATCCTTCCAAACGAAGAAGAACAAGAAGCTTTTCCTGTTAGCACTAGAAGTAAAGGGACTACTGATACTGCTCAATCAAATCAAAAGCAGAAAACTTCAACTCCTGCTACTAAGGAAAAAACAATCAACAAAAATTATTCAACTAAGACTTCACAACGAAATCCATCTTCATCAAATCTTCCATCTACATCAAAGACCCTGGTAGTTACTGATACCATGGAATATAACATGGTGGAAGACATGAAGAAGACTAGGGCTAATATTTTGCTACATGAACTTAGCAAGCTAAAGCAACAAGTTAAAATTTTTCTTAGAGAACTAAATGCAGTTCCTACTCTGCCTCTACTTGTTGTTGTTGTATCTCAAGCTTCTAAAGGCATGGGTAAACACCCTACTCCTTCAAACAAGGTCTATCCTACAAATGCTATTCTTATCGGTGACCGATCTATCTCACGCACGCCTCCTTTCCTCTTAACTTATGAAATTTTCAATAGAAACCTTCACAATTGTTTGATTGACTAAGGAGCCTCTTCTAATATAACACCAACAACAGTCTGTGCTAAGTTGAACATTACTCCTTAAAAGTATGTTGTTCACATAGTTCAACTTGAAAGGACTAAGTTAGAGGTCTTAGGAGAAATAAATTCAGTTAGCATTCAACTTTCCTCAAATCCTAAAGTCTGTCAAATAATTTATATATCGATTTCTAACATCCCTGAATTCTACGGTATAATTCTAAGTAGAGACTGGTCTGAGAAGCTCCATGGATATTTTTCTATAGACTGATCTCACATGTGACTACCATATAATGGAAAGTCTAATCAAATTAGAGTTGGCCAAGAGAAACACATGAAACACACAGTGACCGAATTTGAAGATGATAATGAGCTAGTAGCATTCAATAATAACATTATTGGAAACTTTTCGGCTGAGTCATTTTAAGGCAAATTTAAAGCACACAAGTCTCCCTTTTTGGAGAATGTTTTCACCTCACAGATTGAAAATTTCTCACAAACAAATGCTTCCAAGTGTAAAATTTTTGTAAATAAACATGTATTTAATAATTTATTTTGGACTTTATACTTTTATGGTTCCAAATCTAATTATGGTGTAGGAGTTGGTTGCATTTTAATCAGCCCAGATGGAGAAAAAACATGTTAGCTTGCAGATTATAACTTGAATGTACAAATAATAATGCAAAATATGAGGCATTAGTTCAAGGATTATATAAAGCAATTGGCCTTGACATTAAATACCTGCAGGTTTTTTGAGATTCAGAAATTATCATTAAATAGGTAAGAAATACTATTCACTGCCTTTCTAGACATCTTAAGCATTATCAATCATTATTCTAGGATCTTACATCACATTTTTTGGCATTTAATATTTCTCCTATACCTAGAATACAAAATTCCAATGCAGGTCTATTAGCTAATGTTGCATCAAAACTCATACCATCTGAAGATTATAGTCCTGATAGGTTTTCCGTTGAGTTAATTTTTCGACCATCCATTCTTGAAAATTCCACTAATTGGTGAGTATTCAACGATGATTATGATATTGTAAATTTTCTAACATCAGAGAGTTCATACAATGACCAAATCATAGATGAAAATGAGTATAGCCTTCAGTTAAAACAAAAATATGAGGAAAATCCAATACCTAAATCTGTAGTCAAGTTAGAAGATCTTTATGATCTCAAAGACAGAGTTAATAAGGTAACTAATTCCAAAATCCAAAGCTCAACCCTGAGATTTGAACTAGTAAACCTTGGAATTGATGACAAGCCTTAGAACATTAATCTTGGCCTCAGTCTATCCTTTGATGAAATATCATCATTCATTCAATTGTTGAATAAATACAAAAGTATCTTTGCCTAGGATTATTCTGATCTCAAAATTTATGATGCTTCTGTCATACATCACACCATTCCTATGATCTTTAATGTTAAAACAGTGCAGTAGAAGCTAAGGAAGATTCACCCGAACCTTGAAAGTCAAGTCAAATCGGAGCTGAATAAATTCCTAAAGGCTAGAATCATATTTCCTGTTAGGCATTCGAAATGGGTGTCCAATTTAGTGCATGTTAGAAAGAAGAATGGTGACATTTGCATATCCATAGATTTCAGAAATTTGAATAAAGCATGTCAGAAAGACAATTTCCCTTTTCCAATGAACAAGTGTTGCAGTCAATAGTTGGTTCTGAGCTCATGTCTTTTCTTGATGGGTTTTTAGGATATAACTAAGTCTTGGTTCACCCAGATGATAGATTAAAAACCATTCATAATTAAATGGAGAACATACGCTTATCAGAAAATGCCTTTTGGTTTGATTAATGCAGGTGCCACAATTCAAAGAGCTATGGATATAACCTTTAAAGGACTCATTAACAAATCAATTGTTATTTACCTAGATGATATCATTGTCTATTCCAGGAAGAGAAGCAACCATTTCAACAACCTTAAGTAGATCTTTGACCGATGTAAAAATATGGGATCTCGCTCAATCCAAAAAAGTCTTACTTTTCCTTAAGCGAGGAAAGCTTTTAGGGTTTGTCATATCAAAAAAAGGTATTTATATTGATCTGGAAAGGATTAAGGAAATTGACAAAATCCCCTTACCTCATAATAAGAAATCCATGCAGTCCTTCTTTGGTCAAATAAATTTTGTAAAAAGATTTGTCCCTGACTTTTCCCAAGCAGTTTTACCTTTACAGTCTATGATTAAGAAAAATTTAGTTTTCAAGTGGGGTCACAATGAGAGAGAAGAATTTGATTTAATCAAACAAGCTATTATCAACACTCCCACCCTGACAACTCCCGATTTTTCCAATAATTTTATTTTATATACATTTGCATCTGAAAATCATATGTTTCCATTTTGAAACAGCTCAACGATCAACAAATTGAAGCACCAATTTCATTTTTTAGTTCAAATGTACAAGATGTTGAGTTAAATTACTTTGTTGTGGAAAAACAACCTTTGTTTTTTTAAGCCAATTAAGAATTTCAGACCATTTCTCCTTAAAATCCACTCCAAAATCAAGGTTCCATTCCTAGCAGTAAGGAAATTACTGGTGCAAAGGGAAGTAGGAGAAAAAATGGCCGGCTGGGTAACTGCACTACAAGAATGTGATGTCGAAATCAGACCAACTAAAATTGTTAGAGGTTAAGGTTTTTGCAGAATGTTATCTAGAGCATCAAACTTACCAACACAAGAAGATTCAGGTGATGATATATAAATATCTGAGGTAAGCCTCAACAATACTGAATCTCAATATGAGGATCTCATCTTTTATTTGAAAAAATGGATATGCCCCTATGCAGCTCAGCTACAAAAGAAAAAGGGATTTGAGATTAAAAGCAAAGAAATATGAAATCGTCAACGATGTTTTGTTTAGAAAGAATTATGATTTTGTTTTACTAAGGTGCCTTGAAAAATCTAAGGTAGAAAAGTTTTGCAGGAACTCCATGATGGACTAGCTGGTGGAAATTTTGGAGGAGGCAAAACAACACATAAAATCTTGCATGCTGGCTATTTATGTCCAACCTCGTTCAAATATGCACACGAATATGTAACGAAGTGAAAAACATGCCAAACAACTTCCAGAATTCAAAGGAACCCCGGAATTTTCATTACAACTGGTCAACATTGAAAAACCATTTGAATAATAGGGACTGGACATAATAGGTGAGATCGTTCCTCACTCTTGAAGGCAACATAGATACATCCTTATAGCTACTGATTACTTTACTAGATGGGTGGAAGAAATTCCGCTAAAGGTAGTCAATTCTGAGAACATTATCGAATTTATTGATCAATTTATTATTACTAGATTTGGCCTACCAAGTGCCCTGATGTTTGACAAAGCATCTTATTTCACAAACAACACTATGACATAATTTACTCTCAAAAGAGGTTTGAAACTTAAATTTCCCTAACTATTATCCTCCGGGAAATGGTTTAGCTGAATCAACCAATAAAAAACTCCCTAGGATCATTAAACAAACTATTGATCAGAGTCAAAGAAACTGACATAAATATATAACATTTTTTCTATGGGCATATCGGATAACACAAAAGGCCTCAATAGGCACTTCTCCATTTAATCTGGTCTATGGGAAAGAAGTTGTCCTTCCTACAAATGTGGCTATTCCCTCTCTAGCCCTAGTCTAATTTATTGAAGAAACTCCTTCCTCTTCTTTGCAATTAAGACAATCACAAATCTTCAAACTCGAAGAATAAAGTGAGAAGTCCAAAATCATACATGCACATCATCAACAGTTAGTTAAATCTTCCTTTGATGCAAATTTGTAAGTCCAAAATAATTTCAACTCGGAGACCTTGTATTGAAGTGGGATAAAGCACATGAGGAAAAAGGTAAGCATACCAAATTGCAAAGAATGTGGCTTGGACCATTTTAGATTGCAGAACAAATTGGCCCATCAATGTTTTTATTGCAAGATTTATTAGGAAAGAGAGATTCTCTGCCTGTGAATGGGCAGATTTTGAAGAAATATTTTTTATAGGAGATAACCTCTTCTATCCCTTGTACATTATCGCTTTTAATTTTTCTAGAAAAAAAAAGTTAAATAGTGTTTACTTTTGGCCTTGTAATAAAAAATCTCTTGAAATATTTTGATTTTTCGTTTGTATAAGTAGAGATTGTTAAGGAAATAATTATAACATTTGAAAATTAACTAGGTTCTATCTCTCTGAAAACTGCTTGTTTCCACCAAAATTACTTATTCTTTGTGGAGCCCCAACTTTATAAAGAGACTTTTGTTCTATTATTAGTCAAGCAAAGTATCTCTAACAAAGTAAAGACTCTTTGCAGATAAGCATCTTCAACTCATAATTGTCATCCAGAAACTCTTAAGGAGTCAATGATTCTCCCCATCCAGTAAACTTTCCTCTTTTTAGAGTGTAATTCTATAATATACTAAAACTTAAATAAGAGGTCTCATTAAGGGCCTGCTTACCATGTTCATAGGGAAATAATAGATTGAAATTACCAATACTGCATATCAAAACATGGCAATGGCTTGTGATTATTTTAATCATAAGACAAGGGGTCTCATCACGAGCCAACTTGTTCAGTTGAATTATAACCAGTTATGAGAAAATATTTCGGCGTAAATCACCTGATAGTACATTTGTCGATGTGTTTCAAACGAGCAAGTGTGGTTCATCATTAGGACAAGTTGAAGAATCAGATCATGGCTATATCTTAAATAAGGATATTAGACTTTCCAACTGCTAGGATTGACTGAGAAACGACTATATTGAACCATTTAATTAAAATAATGTTATTATGTTAAAAAGTATCTCAATTAATTTTTAATATTAGAAAAAAATATATATTATATATATATATAATATATATAATATATATATATATATATATATATATATATATATATATATATATATATATATATTAAGAACGATCTAATATTATATTAACATAATAGAAATACTCTCATCTTTAATATAAAATTCAACTATTGAATTATAACTAGTGAATGGCATTGTTATTATTTCACCACCAAACCAAGACAATGACTTTAAGTAATAAAAAAGAAAAAAATTCTAAAAAAATAACCTATTTAAAAAGAAAAAAAAGAGAGGAGAATAAGTATATGATTTTGAATTTATCTCTAAAAATTTCACTCTTATCTGGATGGGACACTGAATCGTTGATGGTTAAAAGCTAACCTTGTTGAGGCTATGGACGCCTGCAGGAAGTAGAGGCTCTACCTGTGACAAATGAGTACATCTAAATGGTGATCTGCAAGAGCCCCATACTTTATCTTTGAACTAAGTAAAGATTGATATAGACAAAGGAATTTTCATTTTGAAGAGGATATCAAATGAATTGTAATTAGGTGAGTTTGTTTTTATTATTTTAGAGAAATGTTACTTATCTTAAATTTCATGCCATTCCTATTTCTTGAACTATCTTTATTTTGAAAGTTATAGAAATTTCAAAAAATTATTAGAGATAACTGGTTCTTCCAGTGAATCACCAATTGTTGTACTGTTCAACAACCCCCCCCCCCCCCATTTATTATATTAATAGTTAGTACTATATTAATAAATGGGGACCCTATTGTTTTTCATAAATTCATTGGTTTCACATTTTAATTGTTGTGACGGCTCCCGGCTCCTGCGACAGCAATGGCTCTTCGCCTTACCCAGGTTTTCCAAGCCCACGATGATACCACAGGCTAGAAGACCGATTTCGCAGGATTCACACTGGTCTTCTTTGCGCTGACGAGAGTAAGGGTTTTAGGTTATTCGCTACCATTAGGGTTTTTTAGAAACTTAGAGGAGTGAATCCGTCTGGATCTGCTGCATATAGAGTTTATACAGGCACCAGATATAACTGATATTCTCCCGCTCATATTAAAAGGGGCGGCTTCACTTCCGAAATGCTCGCGGATCAGGCACCTCTACGATGAAGATCTGATTTTCTACCTGTTCGAGAGGCCGTTGATGAGCCCCGATTAAGCAACTTATGCCTTGATCCGAGGTATGTTACAAAGATTGGGCCCTGGAATGTTTGATTTAGACCCGCATACTGAAGTTAGACCCCCATGTTGGCCAGATCTGGGAGCCCAATCACTGCATAAGCTGTCTAGAGGTAAGAAAATGGCTTAGAGTATAATCTCAGGGTTAGATCTGGTGAATCCAAGATCTAGTTCCCTGGACAAATCCCCTCCCTATCATCGCCATGGCAGATCTATTCTTGGATGCACAAGAGGCCCTGACATTGTGTTTGAGCACTTCTTTGACTCCTTTCAGATCCAAATTTCTCTACCTGCAGGCAGAACCATGCTGCAATGGGTCAGTTCTTCAGAATTAGTGTTAGATCTCAAGCTAGATCTGGATCGGAGGATTGGGATCCCTTAAGGCCTTCAGAGACTTCTCTTTCAAGGTAAACAACTTGAAGAACTTCTTCCCCTCTCTTCTTACAACATTTCCAGAAACAACTCTTTGGTTTATCCCTTCGTTTGAGAGGAGGTGCAGTGGGACAGTCATCCTCTACTCCTCCTTTCTCTTACAAAGATGCAGCACACTCTAAGAATACCAAACCCCTGGTAGGTCTTAAACCTAAGCCTTTTTTGTTTGAAAAGATAGAGGAAGTTCCCTCTGTTGAAATCACCAATCAAGGTCCTGCAAACCTGCTCCAAGAATTTGCAGAAAGAGCCATCATTTGCATATTTAACAAACCGTGGTCGCGATCTCAGGATCTCTATGCATGGATCCATGCAAACTGGACTCATCATTGCAAGATTAGTTTCTGTTCAAAAGGATACTTCGTTTTTCTATTTTATGACAGTAAGCGTTATGAAAAGGCTTTAGAAGAGGGCCCTTGGTTCATGGGAACTGTAGGGCTCTTCTTGACTCCTTGGTTCCCAGATTTTGATCCAGCAACTGCTATCATTACCAAGACACCTGTATGGATCAAGCTTCCAAACTTACCTGCCCACTTATGGCATGGTGCTATCTTTGAAGCCATAGGAAACACCTTGGGTAGTTTCATTATGGGAGGCTTCTGGCAGGAACATAAAGGTCTCTACACATATGCCAGAATATGTGCAGAGTTAGATTTGAGCAAAGGACTTCCAGAACAAATCAATCTCAAGTTAAATGACTATGTCTCGACCTAGACACTGGATTACGAAAATACTGCATTCTGTTGCCGCCATTGCCACCAATCAGGGCATCTGCAGAACCCCTGCCCCTCTCTCCTAGAAAAAATGAATAAGGATAACCTCTCCAAGCCCAAGTCCAAACGATGGGTTCCTTGCTCTCCACCTCCAGTCGTGGATTCTGATTCCTCTAACTCTGAAGATGAAGGTAGCGATACAGACTTGGATCAAGCCCCTCATTCTGTGGTCCCTTCCACCGATGGTCTGACGCATTTCTCCAATACAGTCATTTCCCAGAAACACGTCCATTTTACCTCCTCCTCTGATTCAGAAAAGGAGGGCCAGCCGGTGGAGATCCCCAATCTTCAAGTTGTTATGGCTCATTCACCCCAGGATGGTTGGGTCAAAGTCAAAAAAAGGAAAGGGAAAAAGCTTCGTGTTGAGGTGTCTGCCCATTCTGGGTAGAAGTCAATCTTTTTGCTTCTAGCCATATGTTGTAGCTTCTAGCTTGTTTCACTCCTTCTTTAGAATTGAGGTTGATAATCCTATCATCTCTGGTTTCCAGTTTTCTCTTTCTCTTGATTGTATCATCTTGTATGATATTTTCGATTAATAAAATTAGTCTAATTCAGAAAACAAAATGGGGACCCTTTTATTTTTTTGTCAAAAAACTTAGCAAATAAGATCTTGCCTTTTTGAAACCATTCATAATGAAACTTTGGATAAACTTAGATATCAAACCAAGTCAATTCATAATTAGGCATCCTGTTGTATCCCAATAGCGAGATCTAAGGTAACAAAGGTTAATCATGAAGCAGAATTTGCGAGATGCAATAAGAGAAACCCCCTTAAAAGAACTAAAGATAGCATTAAAATTTTTATAATAATTAAGTCTTAAGCTATTCTTTAAAGTATTTATCGTAATCGCATTACAACCTTTAAAAGAGCTCAAAACATATAAACCACAAGAAAATGCGAAATGCGATGTGATTCAGACCTGACGTAATATTAAATCTATTATAAAACTACATTCGGGTCCAACATATCGTAAATGTTTATTAATGAAATAAGCTGCCACATAAAGGAAATGCGCTCTAAAAGGAAAAAGGTATTACGCTCATCAAAAATCACAAAACATTAAAGAAACTTTGAATTGCTCTATTCATAATCTTAGATATTGCGATTTGCGATCTTCCCAATATGCGATCTTTGCGATTTGCGATTTTTGCAATTTGCGATCTTTGTGATTTGCGATATTGCAATTCATTGCAATTGCAAGAATCAGTATCGTTCATAATTCAAACCAATTGGAAATATCTGTTTGAAACATGCGATGCAATATTTTGACAAGACATAAAGAAAATCTTGTGTAAGCCTTAATGCATAGTTAATGAGGTTTAAAGGAATTGATTCATTTAACAGCTCGAGATGATAGATATTTTTCTTATTCGTGTTTGAAATAAAAATTGCATCCTTATGTTCTTTAAGAATTTAATGTGCTAATTGTGTTTTTGCTTACATTTAGCACTCTGCGTTTTTATCTTGTTTTCTCCATTTGCCTAAATTTCAGGAAGTTTTCGAAGAACACAACACTCAAAAAAATGGTTAGGAAAGGAAAAAATACCATAGAGGTTACTGCATCTGAGCAGTCAGACATGCAACCATTATTTTCTGATACCACTTGTAACAAATATGGCGGGACTACATCTTGGGAAGCGATGTACAATTTACTAGAGGAAGAAAACCCAAGGCCCCTGGAAACTAAGGCAACAAAAGGAACCACAGATTCATCCGACGCTTCTTACTTCGAAGCAACATGTTCTTTTCTACATAGGATTTCTTCAAGAATGAAAATCTTACCATACACAGATTTGGTAAGATGGATTATTGATGAAGTGGATGTTTCGAATAGAATTTTTAGAAACTCTAGGCAAGACATTATGGGATTATTCAAATAAGACAATTTGAGCCAAATGTTCCATTTGCTGCAGCCACAGAAGATCTATGACAAAGCCTTTATCAAGCATTTTTCCAAATATAATGAAGATCCAATGGACGTTATGTGGAATTGGAGGTCTGGCTCCAACAACTTTAGATGGGAGAAAATCGGTATGTACCCCATCGCACCTCTGTCAGCCCCACACAATTTTACAACTGCAATGTTGTTTAGGCTATTCAAAAAAGATGATACCACCAAGTTTTCCATTGAATGGGTTCCCTTGATTGATGCAATTGCAAATTCTACCATTTTGAACTGGAGTACTATTTTTTTGGATAATTTAGCGATGGCCATTAGAGAATACATGCGTAATAGGATTGTCTCCACTCGATTTATCCCTCCCTTTTACATGAGTGCTTACATCATGGATGCTATATGTTTTTGCTCACATTTTCCAAACATGGGCTATAAATGAGCTTTACAGGATCTTGCACCCATCCATGTTTATCATAAAATACTGTGGGAATCACATTTTGGCTCCCATTTTTATAAAATTTTCATGGCACCATGCTGCCAATTTATGAGACCATTTTTAATAAGAAATCCCCTAGGCTTTCAGAGGAAGCAAAGATAGACATCTTTCCAGTGGAAAGATGGTATGGTGAGGAATTATTCACTTATATCAGAGTTTTCAAGAGTATTGTAGCTCCCGTTCTCCCATATTATGTTCCGGATAAATTACTGGCATGAGAGATTGCTTATCAGACAATGGGTGATGGTATAACCAAAACCCTTAAAGAGCATAAGAAATCCATCTAGCCAACCTTCTAATTGCAATGTGGAACTTTTGTGTTGCATGATCTTGGGCATGCATCCAAAGAACTACATAACATCATAGCTCTAAACCTAGATACTATGCTAGATAGACAATATGACCCCAACAAGATCGCTAAGAGTTTAACTACTATGGTCAAAATCAGGTAATTCTTTCATGAGGATGATGGTTTTGATGATCTCTTTCAGCAAGCTGAGACATTTTCACAAGTTTTTCATTTACCATCACTAAAGCTAGACTGAGAGGACCTTAGAGACTTCCACATATACATAAATAAAAGGCTCGAACAGGTCCCTTTGGACCTATTACAAATTAAAGAAGTAAGAGAACCTACTCCCAGTGTAAGCCTGGAGTAGAGTTCCAAGAAAAATTCTAATGAAGAATCACAAGAAAATCCAATTCAAGTTTTACAAGACTTTGAACATGAATCTAAGAATAAAGAAGGAAGCCCTGAGGCAGACTTTGAATAGGATACAATAGAAAATCTTGAAGAAATGACCGAGAAGGTATCAATTGAACAATGCATGGATACTGGTTCCCCACAGGTTGTAACAGAAAAGATCCCAAACATCAATCTGGAACAGGAGTGGGAGAAATTCAATAAAAATCTCCAAAAAAAGACAAGCCTTGAAGGGACTTCTAGATTCTAGACTCAACAACACACTCAATAGGTTATAAATCTAGAAGTAACAATACAAGAAATTGTAACTACTCAATATAGTGAATTCATCCCAACACACCCAACTTATGATTTTTTTTAAAGGTTGAAGAAATATTGCCACTAGAAATATTTTACAGCCCTACACATAAGGCTGTAGTAAAAAGGCAAAGGAAGAAAAGAAAATTGGATGTATCAGCGACAACAACTCTTGGAAGTGAACCAATGGAGGTAGTGTGGAGAGAAACCCCCATTGATCCATCAGATAACCTTACAAATCTATCGAAGTCTGCAGGATCTTATGCAACTGCAACAATCGATAAGGCAACAGAAGTTCGACTGTTAATGAAAGAAAAAGAAGAAAGAGTTCAAGTTCTTGAACAACAACTTGAAAAAGAAAGACAACACACCAATAGGCAAGTAGAAATACAAATGGCACAACTTCAACAAAATTTCAATCAAATGACAATACATCATCAGGCAAACATCACAGAGAAGAGAACACAAATTTTTCGAATGCAGTCTATAGTTGATAAATTCAAAGATAGTCCTCAAACAAATGAATTCATTAAAGAGGCTCTTGAATTAAATTCCCTTTTGGCATAACAACAAGAAATATTCTGTCAAAGAATCTCACTGATCAATCCTTATTTTAAATCAAGTGACAAATTAATCAATCAAATGATTGATGAAAGATTAGAATTGAGGAGCTAAATGAAAGAATATCATAATTCATTACTTGGCAAGAATCTGAAGAGGGAAAAAAATTCGATCTACCAAAGATTGAGGAGTCCCAAAAGGACATCTTATTTACATATTGGGGCATATAGTTAAAGCAAACGGAAAGGGTAACAACAAGAGAAACTAGTATATCAAACAAAATAATTGAAGTTGTCAATGAAAACCTCCACACTGCTAATCTTATCAGAGAATGTAGGCTAGAAGCTCTCTTGGAAATTAAACAGTTATAAGAAAAGTGGAATAAAACTGCCCAAACAAATGCAGAAGAAATCAAGCAACTATCTAAACTTGATTAGGAAACCTACTTGCAGTTTCTGGTAAAACCTCACATTCATTGGATGACTCTACGTTGTTTAACTAATTCTTCTCAAAAGATGGTGCCACCTCTCATTGATGTTGTATTCACGGGCCAATTGAGATCTAGAATTGGCTAACCTCACCATGTTAAGCTAATGATAGACATCTGCAAGCTCAAGGACCAAATGGCTGAATAGGACCATTCAATTTTGAAGAAGCTTGTCATCATTTATTTTTATTTTAGTTTTATTTTCACTTAGTTTGAGGAAGGTTGTTTGAAACCTCCTTAGATTTTTATGTAATAATCTATTTTTGAAACGTAGGTGCATTATTTGAACCTCTCTCATGCATTTATAGAGGGGTCCAGGATTTTACCAAAAATACTTTGCAAGAGATTGCTCTTCTGTACTTTTGTGAATGTTTTGATGAAATAATTGGAATAGGATCTAATTTTCTTGGATATTGAAGCATACTCTACTTAATTTTCATTTATGTACTCTTAGGATATATTTGATTGAAATTAAGCAGATCAATATTCCTGATCTCATGAGTAGAACCTTTCATATTTGGTACTTTTATCTTATGATTGTGTTTTGTTTATGAATTAGCAATACTTTTTTCTTACATTGTGTTATGTAGGAAATCTGAATTAGAGTTAAACATCAAAGCACTTTTGTATATATGTTTTAGTTGTAATTCCTTATTGAATACATGATCAATTGGTATATGCAATATATTTTTCATAATTATTTTGACTAAATTGTTAGGAAAAATAATTATATTTAAACGATTTCTTATCTTAGAGCAATTGAATGATCTTTATTACCCTTTGCTTTAATACATCTTTGTAAATTGCATGATTTGAGTAATTCTCGGGAATATAGTAAGATAATGTTAGAATAGATAGATGCATGTGTTTACTACTTAAATAGATAATTTTTTTCAAATCATTTTCCGTTATATCTTATATCAACCCAACATCATTATCATATCAAATTCTTGCTGGGATACTGGTCCAGTTATCTGTAGTCAAAGCCACCACACAAACGGAGAACGAGCTACTTTCAAGGTTCGGACTGGGTGGTTATCCCCCATATCATTGTAGTGGAATTATAGGGCTTCAACACTCCCCTCTTAGAGATTCACATAAATTGTAGAACAATCTTGGTCCTAATGAGTTGAAAGAAGCCCAGTCTCCATCTGCTAAACCAAGATCAAAAGGCTAAAGACTAGCATAAAAAATGGCTCAAAGAGAATAAATCAGAAAAATAACATCCAATAAGGGAGATGGAACAACAACTATCATCTATTTAGGAACATATAGAGAAAACTCCAGTCTCACTAGATGTCCTTCAAAGAGAAGTGGAGACTTTTAAGTATAATCATTCAGTTCTTAGGAAAGAAGAAGAATACTGGAGGATTAAATCTCGAACCACATGGATTCAGGTTGGAGACTATAATAGTAAATTCTTCTATAAACAAGCAAGGTATAGAGAAATAAAAAATAACATTATGCAGATTTAGTTTCGGGGCCAAACCATCTTAAACTTCGAAGACATAAAAGAAGCAACAATCCAACACTTTAGATTACTGTACCAAGATGATATTCTGAGAGATCATGAGTATGAGACATATATGTTAGAGCATGTGCCCACCCTAATCATTGAAGTAATGAATGCTTAACTGACCACTCCCCCAAACACTGACGAGATAAAGAATATAATGTTATCATTTCTTCCAAACAAGGCTTCAAGACTGGATGGTTTTTTAGCCAACTTTTATCAACACTTTTGGGACATGATTACTAAATATCTATATAGAATTATAGGCTACTCTCTCAAGTGCCTCTGTCTTGGAGGGGGTACAAACTCTTGATTTATGGCCTTGATCCCAAAAGAATCAAACCCCTCCTCCTTCTCTAGGTTCTGTCTGATCTCTCTCTGCAATGTATCATACAAGATTATTTCTAAGTTATTGGCCTCTAGACTCAATAAAATTCTTCCCCTTTTGATTTTGGGCAACCAAGGTGGCTTTGTTCTAGAGACACAAATCCTTGAAAACATAATTTTGATCCAGGGAGCTGTATAATCCAGCTGGAAAAGAGGACACCAAGGTATGATTATCAAGCTTGATATGGAAAATGCTTTTGATAGGGTAAGGAATGAATTTCTTTATAAGCTAATTTAGAAAATGGGTTCGATGCAATATTTATTTAATGGATTTCACTGTGCATTTCATCCCCTTGGATTTCCCCTCTTGTTAATGGGAGGGTAGCGGGCTTCTTCAAGGCATCCAAGGGGTTGAGACAAGGCTACCCTCTTTCCCATTTCCTTTACATCATTATGGTGGACTTGCTAAGTAGGAGGCTTGATTTTGAAATATAATCCTCTAGCTTTCTAGGTATTAAGTATAAATCAAGGATAACAAGCATAAATCATGGGAAATTTTCTAACAATACTATATTTCTAGGAGGGGCTATAGTGTTAATAGCGAAGAGATTGATCTAATTTGGAAAATTTCCTGACAACCTTTGGCGGAGAAACAAATGACAATAAAAGACACATCTTCACCTCAAAAACATCTGCTTAGAAAACCAAGAATATCAAAGAAGTTTTGGGGTTCAAGGTTATCTAGGACTAGACAGAATTCAAATATTTATGTATCCTAATTTACTTAAGGAAAACCCCTCCCAAAGCATTGCAGAGCATCCTGGAAAATATATAAAAAAAAAAAATTAGTGAAATGGGGAGCATCCTGGCTCAATATTATAGACATAACTATTCTAGTGAAAGAGGTCTTATCAACTATCCCCTTATATCAGTTCTCTGCCTTATTGGCCCCAAAGTATGTTATGCAACAACTTGGAGTCTACATATGAAAATTTATGTGGGAAGGAGGGAAGAAAGAAACCAAAAAATTCCACCTGGTGTATTGGAATATTGTCCGATCGCCAAAGCAACACGAGGGATTTGGTATCTGGGATCCCTCTTTGGTCAATAAATCAATGGGTGCTAAGTTATATTGAAATATCAAGTCCTAACTAGACAAATGGTGGGTGCAAGTTCTAAGGGCCAAATACATGCAACTACATAATGATGGAGAAAGTGATTGTGCTACAATATAAGGATCCTCCATTTGGATGATGCTCCAATCATCCTCTCCCCTCATAACGAACAATCTCTGTAGAATCTTGGGGAATGGTTGCATTATTAACATATGGTCAGACTTCATTTTGGACTGCTCTCCTTTGGGTTTGGACCTCTCCATCATTCCATTGAAAGACGACTTATTATAGACTGAAGTCATTTCTTTGGATCAGATTTCAAGCTGGGATGAACATGGAAACTGGATCAGATGGAAGTTTGCAAGTATCCACGTTCACCTAGCTCTGGCCTTGGAACCCATAAAAAGAAAGTTGAGTAGGTGTTTCCCTCAAGCAATCTGGATCAAATCGATGGGATTGGAAAAATTCCTCATATTTTGTAAAATAAGGGTACAACCTCCTCCTTTTCCAATCCCAGATACCATCGAAATCATATGTCTAGAATAAACTTTGGAAACTGAATGCAATACCCAAGGTAAATTTCTTTTGATGAATGCTCCTTCAAAATAAATTCTCATTGTTGAGAATCTTAAAAATAGGTGTATAGCAGGCCCTTCTAGGTGCCCTCTCTATGAGAAATATGAAGAAAATATCTCCCAACCTTTTCTCTATTATCCTTATTATCACACTGTTTGATCCACTTCTTTGGGTCCCCTCTTCCTTAGAACTCGATGGCCTTCTGATATTAAATATTTATTTTCCTCTTGGCACAAGCATTATATGGGCTCCCTTCAGACCAAAAGCTCCTTTAAGGAATCCTGGATTGGTCTCCCTAAGTATGTTTGTTGGAAAATTTGGTTGTTAAGAAACAAAGCTATCTTCAAATCCATATTGACTCCTTCCAGGAACACTACCCTTAAATATATTTCCTTTTGCTTTGAGTTTAACACCCCTTCGATGGATCCCTCTCTTGACTTAGAAAAATAATGATGGCTTGAAACATGGTCCTTGATTTGGTCAAGTCCCTCTAGCTTAGGCTAGCCAAAGTCTTGTCTTAACTAGTTCCTCCATCTGCCTCTCAAAAGTTTTGTTGAATGGAAACAAAGATCTCAGTCCTGGATTCCCCAATTCGATGGTGCTTCAAAACAAAAAAAAGGGGTAGGAGGAGGGGGATAGATTCTCTATCGTCCCAAGGAATAATAGTCGTCAAGTATGCTTGAGGATTAGGAAGAAAGTCCAATAACCAGGTAGAGGTCTATGGTCTTTGTTAGCGCTTGAAATTTCACCTCAGGCTGAAAAAGGTAAACTCCAAGGCAACATCAAACCACTTAGCCTCATATCTAGCCCTACGGGGCAGGAGAGGGCTCTCTCCGGTCTATCTCGGCAAAAGGTCTTCAACGGGCTGAGACAACCAATAAAGAACACTGATTTTAGGCTAGTAAACTGATAAAAAGTTTTGATTTGGGATTTTTAGGGTTTTGGTGGAAAATTGGGGAAAGGCAATTTTGGGTGCGGGGATTGGACGCAGTTTTCGTAGGGGGCTCTTTGGGGCGAGGTAGGAGAATGTATTGATTCCTTTGAAAGATTTAAATGGATGAGAATGAATGGTGAGGAGCTAAGGAGAGCAAGCAATCACCTTGAATTCTCCTTAAACAGCTGAAAACATTGATATTAAGCAAACTTAAAGGCAGAGCATAGCAACCATAAATTCTACCTTAACACTTCATTTGCCT
>APFE030119709.1:35391-61103 GCA_000404065.3 Pinus taeda | reverse complement strand
AATTTGACAAGATTTTAGTTGAACAAGGTTATACTAGTTCCTCTGATTTGTGTTATCTGAAAAAGCAAAATGAATGGAGTATTATATTGTTATTGCATGTAGATGACATGCTTGTTGCAGGATCTAACATGCAGGAAATAAATGTGCTCAAAAGAAAATTGACAAATTCATTTGCAATGAAGGATTTGGGAGCTGCAAAACAATCCTTGGTATGAGAATAACTAGAGACAGGAAAAATCGTAAATTAACATTGTCTCAGAATGAGTACATACAAAAGGTGTTGAAAAGATTTAATATGCACAATGCAAAACCAGTTAGTACACCTTTTGCTAGCAATTTCAAACTTAGTAAGGAAATGTGTCTAAAGACCCAAGAAGACATGGATTATATGTTTAAAGTTCCATATGCATCAGTAGTTGGAAGCTTAATGTATGTAATGGTCTGCACAAGGCCTGATATTTCACATGCAATGGGAGTTGTAAGTAGGTACATGAACAATCCAGGAAAGGAACATTGGATGGCAGTGAATTGGATTCTTAGATATTTGAAACTTACCACAAATCAGGCATTATGCTTTGGTGGTTCAAACATTTCTCTACAGGGATATGTTGATGTAGATATGGTAGGTGATAGAGATAATAGGAGGAGCACTACAGGATATGTATTTACTGTTGGTGGAATAGTTGTTAGTTGGGTTTCAAAAATCCAAAGTGTTGTTGCACTTTCAACAACAGAAGCGGAGTATGTTGCTTCTACAGAGGCTAGTAAAGAAATGATTTGGTTACAAAGGTTTATGGGTGAATTAGGTAAGGAGAATGATATGGGCACGTTAGACAGTGACAGCCAAAGTGCCATTCATCTTGTAAAGAACTCAGCATTTCATTCCAGGACTAAACACACATAGTTCAAGTACCATTTCATATGATCAGTGTTGGAAGATGGAGAGTTGAAGCTGGAAAAGATACACACTACCCAGAATCCTGCAGATATGCTAACAAAAGTTGTAACTAGGGAGAAACTGAGAATATGCTCAGTTTCAATTGGTCTTCAAGGATGATGATGAAAATGAGAAACAACCAAGTCCAAAGAGGAGTCATTGTCCAGCAAATGAAGCAGTAGTGGAGTTGCTACAATCATTCTCCAAGTGGGAGATTGTTGAGTATGGAGCATGATTGTTCAGAGGTCTTTGTTTCAGCCGGACGTATACCCCAAGAAGTTTGTGCACCCCTCCATGCGAGGGAGTGTGGAGGGGACTTGTCCCGCTGATCCCTCCTGACTGGGGGGTCTGGGGTCCAGCGATCCCTCGGAAGGGGTTTGGGGGCAACTTCCCTGAAGCTAAAAACATATGTAAAATAGTCTTGTAAAAGTATAGTAATTTCTAGTCAATCTGAGCCGTTCATTAGGCGAATGATCTGACGGTAGAACTTATGTTTAGTTTAGGGTTTTTTGCCCTAGAAGGCAACCCCTCTCTTTGTATGAGGGCATTGTATTGAGGCTGTGATATAGATGTGTATTTTTTGAGCGAGAAGCAGAGAGGTGAGACTGTGAGAGCAAACAGAGGATATTACAACGGATCTACTGTAGGTTGTGTCTCTTCATTTTGCTAGATAATAGAAAGGAAGGTCTGGCTGTTCACGGTGGACGTAGCCCAAACTAGGTGAACCACGTATATCTGTGTCTCTCTTGTTTTATGCATTTTCTGTGTTTATATTTTTGCAATATTATATGTGTTCAATTTCTCCGTAATATATAATTTTCTAACACATATCAGTTTAAAACCTATGGAATGTTGCGATTTCAAGGAAACATATTTTTCCTCTCTTTGGATGAATGGATAAGGTGTCATGTTAAAATAATTCCCAATTTGTCAGCAATTTGGAAGCGATTATGGCTTCCTTAAATACTGTAGGATTCATATTAGCTTTCCATGTTGGAAATGGGGAAAGATTAAGAATCGAGTTGAACCCCTAGGCTAAGGGGCCAAAAAGTTTCACTCTCCCAATCGAATTAGTTAATATATTGAATGCACAAGGGAAAGTGTACTTGAACTAGATAGAATTTAATAGAAGATCCACTTGGTCATAGGGATGGATGAATGCAGATCAACTACAATTAAAAAATGAGTTCGAAAATATATTGCAAGAGTACATATCATCTTTAAGAAGATCACACATAACAATCACTAATTAGTAAGATATCCTAAGATGGTTTCATAAACCTTCAAGTTTCTGTGCTCCCAAATTCAGATATCTATTCTAGATTGAATCATGGTTCTAAGTAGATCCTCATTGGTGGTGGTACAAATTATGGAAATGGTTTCGCCTTACCAAATAAAGACTCTTCTTCTCATGCGTGTGGAGGAACAAAATTATGACCTTGGATAATTTACAAAAGAAATGGAAAAAAGGACTAGTTTGGTACAACATGTGCAAACACACATAGGAATTGGACATGTAAATACACTAAAACTTATGAAGTAGGAGATCAAATACAAATTGGTTTGGAGAGGCCAATCTATTGAAGAGGCATGGAAACTATGGTGGGATGCAAAACAAGAAGAGATGTGTAGAAGCATACCACCACGTTTCTGTTAGGGCATTTGGGTTGTCAGGAACAAAGAAATATTCAGGGACATACCTTCAACACCAGCAATAATAGCCTCCAAAATATAAGCTATTTACACTCACATGGATCACAAACGAATACCCTTAGAACCCAAGATTGTGGAAGAAGATGAAATCAATCAAGAGATCCCATGGGATTATTTTGATGGGGCTTGTGACGAACATGGTCGATGTAGTGGAGGAATCATCATTCACTTAAATTCTCAACAAGTCCTAAAATTCAAAATAGTTCTGGGATTAGGAAACAACAACTATGCATAACTTCTATCCTTAAAATTTGTCTTTTGTTGGGCACTTGAGATGGGATGCCCATCTTGACAGATTTTTGGGGACTCTCTAAATGTGATAAATTGGTTCAATGTTGTTCAGAGGTGTCACAATCATAGGTTTCTCCATATTTTTAAAGAGATACAATTCTTAAAGTCAGATTTTGATTATGTTTCTTGCCATCATATTTATAGGGAGCAGAATTCAGAGGCAGATCAACTCTCTAAGGATGGTTCTAGATAGGATTTGTGCTCTTGGTATGTCGGCGACAAAATAGAGGAGAGAATTCACAAATTTTAGCATCAGCCATTTTTTGATCTATAACCACAAGACCGTCGTTTCTAGATTTACCTTGCTATACATTTATTGTTCTTCTATGTCAGTTTAAGTGGCCAGTTGTTACATATATATGTTGTAAATTTTATATGGATGAGTAGCTCAGTTTCTACTCAACGTTTTTCTAGGGATAAGTGCTCGAAAAAATCCTATAAGAAACATTAAAGTCACTCATGGGATAGACGTGTAAAAGGCCCATTTTTTGATGGCCTTGCTATATTTTTTTATTTCTTGAACTCATGCTCAATGGATAGTAAATGCATTGGGCATGTGTAAATGTAACCTTTTTTATCTTAATAAAAGGTTATAAATTTTTTTTGTGGAAAAATAAGTAATATAATAATGAAATAATAAACAAGAATAAGAAAAGATAATCTTATTATATATATATATATATATAAATAAATAAATAAATAATAAAGAAAACATAATAATAATATATAAATAGAATAATAAAGAACAAAGTGAAGTTCTAAATAAGTAAAAATAACTTATAAAATAGTAAGAAGAAGTAAAGTTAAGAAAAAATAAAAAGGAATAAAATAAAGAAGAACCAAATTAAGAAAAAACCTTGATTTAAGGAAAAATTAGAGAGAAAAATAGAAGTTCACATGATAACACATGGATTGTGTGCATGATAATCCCCTTTCCTATCCACTTTCTATTTAATGGATGAAAAGGGAGATGTGAAGAATTCATTCTTTCCAAAGTAGAGTGCTAGGAGATAAATGATTCATTGGCAGTAGTAGTTGTAGTAGTTGATTGAGGCCTTGGTGGTTGCCAATTGTAGAAAGATTCATTATATCTGAGCCTACAGTGGGGCAGAGAGTTGTCTCCAAAAAAATTGTTTTGTTTAGCAGGATCAAGATATAGTTACAACTCTAAAATCAACAATAAGGTATATCTTCGTTCCATAGGTAAGACTTCTCTACTCATGGTTTAAAAAATTATGTGCTAATTAGTTGAATATTTTTTTTGTTGATTATTAATAGCACAATTGTTGTAATTGGTTTGTATCTTTGATTATGGGTTATTACAAGTTACTACAATAGGGATTTGAGCCATCTCTTAATCCCTAGTTGTATGTGGGTGTTAAAACCCTATTATCTATCTTTTCCCTTTCTTCCTTTCAGTTTTTAGGGTTTCTTTTGTTTGTTTTCACTTTCTACGTTATGTATAAAGGACACAACGGGTGAATACTACTCAACTTTGCCTTGAAGAGTAACTCCTAGTTGTTAGGAGACCTATAGGATCCAAAACACTTTTAATGGACAAGATTTGTGTTGACTAGTGTAGTTTCTAGGTAGTTATCATCACTATCCCAAAAATTTACTAGCCGATCATCCGCAAGGGAATAAACATTTTTTCAAGAAGTTTTTGCATTGGGTCTAGAATACAATTATTTTAGTTTTTAACATTTTTTTTTCAATTGCTAAGAGTCTTTTAGGGCCTATATTTGTCATTTTGAATTCATACACTATAGATTAAGTATATTTCTTAATAGTTTCATATTGAAAACAAAACCTCCCTCAGATGTCTAATACCTTCGATAATTTCATTTTAATTATATTTCAATTGTAGTAGAAATAGATACAAAACCCTATCTTGTTTTTATTCATTAGGAACTCTTCCTTACAAAGATATTGGATGAAGAAAAATATACATTATTTCCCTAGTGTTTGTCCTAGAGTACTCAATTTCTATAAGAGGTTATTGCATATTTTCCTTTGCCTCATTTTTTTCTTTCTTTTCATTGTAGATCATATTTCTTTGTGAGTTTAGTTAGGAATTTATTCCATATTATAAAACTCTTTTAGTGATATAAAGAGTTGCATAAGCCCTTAGTATTTTTCTCTAATTTGAAAGTTTCTTATTTGGAATTATTTTTTCGCTATATCCTACAATAAATTATGTTTGTTTTATCTTTGCAATCTACATTTGCAAGTTTATTTATATTTACAAAATTGGCTTTATATAAGGAAAACATTAGTTCACTTGAGTAATTTTTATTATTTTTAATTAGTTTCCTGCTCAATAATTTATATTTCATTTGTTTACATCCTACATTACCTTTTTACTTAAGTACTTGCTTTAAATTAGTTACTTTCTCAATAATTATTGATTTATATATTTACATGCTATGTTACTTTTCAAGAAATTTTGTTTTGAAATAGTACACGCACACATGCACACATTTGGAAACTTTAGTATATGTTTGGTTCCTTCCACTAAGCTTATCTTAATAATTAGCCACTTAATATAACACATCTAGGCTCACCTCGAACCAACAAGAATATTCTAACTATGTTAGGACTTTGGGGATGGGAATCCAAATAATTCCCCCTAGTCATTTTGTAGTGAAACATAGTGGTTGGGTGTTAGGGTAGTTTCAAAATTATTTCTATTAAGTGTGGTCAAAACATATCTAGTAACAAGTGAACCCTTTGGAGTGGATAATTCCAAGGTTGTGAGTGGAGGTGTGATTGAGATGCATTTCTTTTTCACTACTAAATATCCCTCCATTACTAAATTTTAGTTATAACATAATGAAAACTAATACATATGGATATGAAGAGGTAGCTCAATGACCATTCTATTGGGTATCTTTACCTAGGTGGTTCTCACATGAGGGAGGGGACTAGAAATATGTTTTAATGGAGCTTTAGGACCTTCACGAAGCATTTGAACCTATTTATAATTGTCTCTTTCATACCTTAACTTAGCTATATTGGGGATTTTTCCACTCCTATTGCTATTTGATTGAAATGCTCCCATCCATAGCCTAGGGATTTTTTGAGTGCATCTATTTTATCTTATAGGTTAATTTATTTTATTTTAAGGATATGAACTCGAATTAGGCTAAATATTTATATATGCATATTTTAAGCCACTTGTTGCACCACCTATGCACATAGTGACTAACTATTAAATTGATTTACTTTATATTTTTCTTTGTTTCTTTATCGTTTAGTTAACATTTTGCATCTTAATGTGACACACTGATATAAACATCATTGCTTGTCTTATGAGACTATTTCATACAATTTGATGCCTTCGGAAATTGTTTGATAATATATGCATTATCTCAAATGCATGATGAATCAAGGTTCCTCCTCCTAGCCTACCTTCTTATTATAGTTCTTCTAATTCACGTTTATGTTTCTCAATGAGGGGTGCTAGTTCATATAGTACATATTCCTGTATTTCATCTTCATCCAACATTAGCTCAACTAGGTTTGTAACTAATACTAGAGCTAATACCAACCAACCCATTTCTCCTTACATGGTAGGTTTAAATCTCTATGATTTGAGCAAGTTGATCAAACATCCTATCATCATCTAGTAATATTAATGCCCAACAATCATCATCAAGAACATAAATGTTCATAACTATCATTAAGGAGTATCAACACTCAATAGCCACAATAAGTAATATAAATATTCATTAGCCACATAAAAGAATATGAATGCTCATTGTAATGTAAGAAACTCGATGGGTCTCCATATTTGACATAACCAATAATAAATAGACGAATCAATGAAGGTGATGACAAGTCCAAAACATCATATCCTAACACCATTTCCTAGCTCATGTGTACTAACCAAGACTAATAAGGTTAAAGTTGCCAATACTAATCATTTAGGACACACACACTAAAAATAAACATGATAAAGGTATTTACATTTATAATCATTAGTACATGTTAAGGAAAAAGTGTTTTATAATCTCAGTTGGTCATTGTTCTTACTAATACATGTATACTAAGGTAGTTCTTATCTTATGCCATCAAGAGTGTCCCCATAGCCATAATGAAGTAAACACATACAAAGTAAACATAATGAAAGAATTAATAAAGGGAAATAATCAATCTAAGATGTTATCTGATTATATCTAGCTAACCTATTGCTCAAACCATAATTTATAAAAGTGTCATCCACCAAAGGGTGTCACATAGCCTTATTCCTCATATAAAATTTGAATTGGCGATTTTTATAGTACTATCTATGCTATAAACAATAGCTCTTCAATTCAAGAGATTAAAAAATCATTTTAAACCAAGGAAAAATTTAAGGCCTAATATTGGTAAGTGGGCTAATTCTCTAGGCCTTTTCCAAAATATCCTAAATTTCCATTTTTTTAAATGAATTGCCCAAATTTTATAGGATAAAATTATATTACCTTAAAAAGCACCAAAAAAATTATAGAGGCCATACAAATTCATTGGAAAACTGAATATTTTTACAAAAAAATTCCAAACAGATTAAGTTTTGCATATTAGAAATTGGTAAGATTCACCAAAATTTCTAAACATTAACATAAATTTACACCATTAAAATTTTCCTATTAAAAACATATATTTACACGTAATGATACTAATGTAAAACTTAAATATAATTACTTATGACTTTGGCTAAGTCTAGATTTAGTCACTCTAAATTTATCAAATATTGAGAAAAACAAATTTTTAAACACTACCTTTATTTTTTAATTAAATATATATATTTAAATAACTTAATTTTTCTTATATTTAAATGAATATTAATTTATATTTAAATTGATATAATCCATTAATTAAAAATTTATTTAAACTAAAAAAATATTTGTAAGATAAATATTTAAATGTAAGAGTAAATGTGAAAGTATATACATCATTTTCAGTGAGCCTCATCCAAATGAGTTAAGAGGTCCTAAGGATTTCAACCACCTGCTCGTTCATAAGAAAATAATAGAGAAATGCTAAGGCTATCTCAACACGAATTATTTCATACCGTTTACGGTTATGAAATATGATTTACCAATATGAACATTTTAGTTAAAAGTATTCATTTTGTTTTACTTTTATGGAGAAATTATTTGGGTATATCCATTCCAAGGGATCATATCTAGTTGGATCTTAAAGAAAATTGACTCTGTAATTTTCTATTAGTGAAATCTATAACTTTCTATGAGCGAGAAATTTTAAAAATAAAAAATTAACCAATTAAATTAATCTTTAAAAATATTTATTTTATTTTATTATAGTATTTTTTATATTTAAATAAAATAAAATATTTGCATTTTAATTTACTTATAATAAGAAAAACCACTATTATAAATATTAGAAATAAAAATTTTAAATATCTTTTAATTTTTTTTAATGTAAATTTTTTATATTATTTAAAGTTTATGATAATTTTTTTATAATAAAAATAAAGCTCTTTTTGGTCGGGAAATGATTAATTTTTCCTTTTCCTTATTACTATGATTACATATTTTATTTTAAAAGTATATGTTCAACGATGATTTTCATTTATTTAAATTAATATTACTTTATTAAATTTTTAAATTTTTAGAAATTTATGGAATTATTCAAATGTGTTTTGGGATTTTTTTCAAAAATTAAATTATTAATAATAATAATAATATATTTTATTTTGTTTTGTTATGGAAATTATAATTTAATATGGATGTATGCACTATCTTTTTAAAGGAATTATTTTTTATTATATTAATTTTCTTTACATTAATCAGGATCTATTTTTATTTTTATTTTTTTTAAATTAAGATTGATCATGTGTTTATAAGAGATTGATTTTCATTTACTTTATGAATTTTTTATTAAAAGACAAATTATTTTATATTTAGACATAATATTTTTTTGAATATTATTGTTATTTTGTGAAGTGATATCTTATTTTATTTCCAATCACTTAGCTAGAACTTTGACATTTTTATGTCAACGTAGTTTTAGTGGAAGTTGAAACAGTTTTAGAAAGCTTTGTATCTACCATGTACATTAGATATCCAGTCATAATCATCCCTGAATAAAAATAAAGACACATATATATAGATATCCTTTAATTTTTACATTTTAATTTTTACTTTATCTTTTTTCACTATTATTTAATTTAGATTTAGATCGTACAAATTACATAATTCAAATTGATAGTTACACAGATTCTTTAGTAAATTTGTTTAAATTGAACCCAAAAAACAAAGCTATCTTAGGATCACACTTCGACTAATTTCAATTAATTTCAAAATCATACACTGATGCACTCCTAGGCCATTCAATCTACCTGTCACATTGCATTAATAACAACTCCACAATAAATAAATAGGTGAGAATCATCTAATTTTAACGTAGGAAATGTATCGAGCAAGTTTCAACCAATGTCCCCTTGGAAATGGTTTTGACCACTCTATTAGATGTATCTTATTATATGGTAATAGTAATAAAAAAAACATGAAAACCACAACTAGCGCAAAAAAAAAAAAAAAAGGCTTAATGAACCACAAGACTAGAAAAATATCCATTCAAAGAGTGAAACAATAATTAACATAAAACATCATATTAACAAATTTCCCATAATAAAGGCAAAGAGCTACAATTGTTCACTAGAAATTGATGGCGGCTATTATTGTATCGAGAAATGCATTCTACAACCCAGTATGTAGGCACTGTGTAAGTATGTTACGTCTCCAATGAAATAGTAATAATAATAAAAAAAAAAAAATCGGCCCAAACAAATATGAAAATATCCATATAGATCAAAAAAATTACAATACAATTCAACACAAAGAATAAAAAATCCTACTCTAAAATATTTTAATATTTTTTTTTAATTAATCATTTGTAAAATATTAATTTTGTTATCATACCATGTAAAAAAGTCTAATATTAATGTTAATACTAGCCTACATCCATCTTAACCTTAGATATATCAAGCGCCGACAGGGATCAAATCTCTTGAGGTATAAACCTATTTTTCTATGAAAGGATATTTATGCCCTCTCGACACTTGATAAATCTGAGGTTAACATGTATCTAAAATGGCCTCATTATAAATTCATGTGGAAACTATAGAACTCTACAAATGATCTTAAAAATCATGGAAGCCATGTATGTTGGAAGGCACCATGCTTTCCTAATGAGAAACTCCCAGTAAAGAAATTTTAAGATCTAGAACAAACCTCCTCAGGAATGTTATAAAATAAAAGCGGAAACAATAAAATAAGATTAGATTACCTCATCAATTTTTGTTGGGAAGAAATAAAAACTACTTTTTTAACTTGTATTTTAAACTTATCTCCATACGATTTTTCTTGAATTTCGTCCAAAAGTACTCATTAGATGCATAATTTAAGTTTGCATCCAAGGAGAACCCATGTTACATACTTTTGATGGACCCCAATACACAAAAACTATGAGATACATGGAAAAGAGTGATTGCAATCATGTTTTTCCATGTATCACATTTTTTGTGTAGTGGGGTCCGTCAAAAGTATGGAATATGGTATTCCTTGGATGAAAAATTAAATTCCACATCCAACTAGTGTCCTTGAAATTTAAGTAAAATCATATGAAGATTAGTTCAAAATATGAGTTGAAAAAGAAAATTTTTTATTTTTTTGCCTTTTTACCTTTTTAGTCCAAAAATAGTGAATCATCCCCCATGGTCAACATCATCATATTGAATCCTATTAGATCTTATAAAGCTATAATTTGTTGTACATTTTTGTTTTGAGGGACATTTTTACTTCAAAATTTCTCTGAAACGATTGTTGAAGGTTCATATTTTTCTCCTCTATAACATCTTCCTCCAATCTACTATGACTGACAAGATTGTCCTTTTTTTCAGTTAACAACGTTGTAATATTTTTACTAGTCCATATCGATGAAGGAAATAAATCTATCCACAAGGATTCCTAGTCTTGTGCCAAATAAAGAGCATGATATGCATGTTCATATATTTTGCAAGCAGCCAATCTCTGTTAATAGCAATGAATTATTTCTTTCTAATATCGTGTTGTCCCCTAGGCTCTGATAGAGAAGGGGTTGCTACTAGAATGTTGGATTTAGGTGATGATGATGGTGAAGTAGGTATAGATGATAAAATTTCATCATAGTAAATGTTCGTGGTGGAGTTTGTGCATGACTTTCTTCTTTGTATTTGAGAGAGGAGATGCTTCTAGCCCTTGCTAAATAAATCATGCACATACTTGCAACACCATCGAACTACCTTTCGAAATCCTTACACCATCGATTCTTATTTCATAATTGAGGCTTTCATGACTTGAATTGTGTTGAGATTTTCTTTCATATCTCATAGGAGTTCAGAATCAGCTAATGTAGTTAATATTTGTTATATATGAATGATGAAAATGTGATAAGGTTTCTTGATAAAAACGACAATGTTTGTATTAATAAAGTAAAACCCACTAGTCAGCTCTACGAAACAGAGTCTGAACTAGAAGAGTCTAGCTCTGCAGAATGCTCTACATTGTTCATACACATTATACATTAAATAGAAAAAATGGTTTTAGGGAAGTTAGAACAACATCCTAAGAAATAGAAACTAATTCCTATCCTAAGGTTATGTGAACCAACTCTACATATTCTAGGACATTCTCCATTATCTTCAACACTCACCCTTAATGGAGAATGGGTTCACAAATATGCCTAACATCTCCCTAAATTTTTGAAACTTAATTTTTCCAAGAGACTTAGTGAAAATGTCTGCAACATTATCACATGTATTACAATATCCCAAATGAATTTCTTTGGATTGCACTTTCTCCCTGACAAAGTGGAATTGTGTATCAATATGTTTAGTGTCTTTGTGAAACACTGGATTATTGGCAAGTTTGATTAAACTCTGATTGTGGCATCTAATTGTTGTTTTGTCTGTCTGTTCTTCCCCAACATCTTAGAGAAGTCTCTACAACCAAAATGCCTCACATGTTGTTGCACACATGGCTTGATACTCTGCCTCTGTTGAGGACAAGGAGACTGTGTTCTGCTTCCTATTGCTCTATGTGATCACCCTGGATCCAATGTTGAATGCATAACCTGTTATAGATCTACCATCATCTACATTTCAAGCCCAATCTGAATGTCCATATCCTACCAATCTAACATCAGAAGAGTCAGTGTAAATAATACTATAATCTACAATACCTTGTAGATACCTCAAAACACTCTTCGTTGCATTCTGTGGCTTTCAAGTGGTTTAGACATAAATTGTCTTAGCACACTGACTACATAAGCCAAATAAAGTCTAGTGGTGGTTAGGTAGATTAGACTCCCAACCAGCTATTTGTAAAGTGTTGCATCCACTACTTTTGATCCATCCTCATACTGCAATTTGATGTTCTGTTGCAATGGTACTACTGCAGGCTTAAATTGATCCATCCTAAACATTTCTAATAGGGCTTCGACATACTTTTCTTGGGACAAAAATGTTTGACCTGAATCTCTCTAGATTTCAAGACCTAAACAATATTTGAGTTCACCGAGATGTTTCATTTCAAACACCTGTGACATTTGTTTCTTGATTTCATCAATTAGATATGTAGCATCACCTATAATTATTAAATCATCTACATATAATGAAATCAACACTATGCACCCATGTTCATATTTCATGGTGTAAAGATTAGCGTAATTCTTACTTCTATTATAGCCAACTTGCAGAAAAAATGAATCAATCTTTTCATACCATGACCTGGGAGTTTGTTTTAGTCCATAAAGTGCTTTCTTCAATCTGCAGAATAAATGCTTATTTCCTTTCTGGACAAACCCTTCCGGTTACTCTAGATAAACCTCTTGTTTTAGCTCTCCATTCAAAAATGCAGACTTTACATCTGGTTGGTGCATCATCCAATGTTTCTTAGTAGCTAAAGCGATTAACATTATGATAGTGTTCAATTTAGCTACAGGGGCGAAGGTTTCTTCATAGTCTATCCCTTCTTTTTATGAGTACCCCTTTGCTACCAACCTAGCTTTTAGTTTTTCTATGGCTCCATCCGCATTAATCTTCTGTTTATATAACCATTTACAACCTATGGTCTGTTTTCCTCTAGGAAGTTCGACCAATTCCCAAGTGTTATTTCTAATTATTGAATCATATTCTTGTTCCATGGCTATTTTCCATTCACTACATTCATTTTCTTCTTTATAACTAGACAGTTCAACCACATTCATCATACTATTTATAAAAGCACTTTCCCTATATCTTGCAGGCACTTCAGCTTTCCTACCTAATCTCCTGAGTGATGGGGTGGTGGTTTCAAACATTATTTGATCATCATTAATTTCTTCCTATTGCTGCTACTGCTGTTGTTGTCGTTGTTGTTGTTGTTGTTGGTATTGTTGTTGTTCATCCTTTGCCTTTGTCTGCTACTAACCTTGATTGTTCTCTATTTCTTCTTCCACAAAGTATGGAATGTCCCATTCCTCATAGTGCTCATCAGGTTCTTCATGATCCTGCTCATGGAATTTAGCATCTCTAATAACAAAAATCTTGTGAGTACAGGGATTAAATAATCTGTATGCTTTATATGACGAACAATACCCTATAAAAGTACATCTGATGGCTTTTGAGTCTGATTTTCTTCTATCTTCCTTTGGAATGTGGGCAAATGCTTTAGATCCAAATATTATTAAGTCTTTTACTGTAGGCTTATATACATTTAATGCTTCAAAATGAGTTTTAGACTCAAGACTTTTTGTAGGACTCCTATTTTTCAAATAAACTATAGTATTCACTACTTCAGCCCAAAAACCATTTGAAAGATTCTTACCTTTCAGCATATTTCTAGCACATTCCACGAGTGTTCTATTCTTTCTTTCTGTTCCTCCATTCTGCTGTGGAGTATGGCGTACTATGAGTTGCTGCAAAATTTCATGATCTTTATAATATCTGATAAGCTCATCCTTCCTATATTCTCCACCTTGATCAGAATGGAGAATTTTTATCTGTTTCCATGTTTGTCTTTCAATCATATTTTTAAACTTCTTAAAGTATTCGAATGTATGGCTCTTTTTACTTAAGAAATACACCCAAGAAAACTTCATACATTCATCAATAAATAGTAGGAAATATAGTGCACCTCCTAATGATTTTGTCTACATAGGTCCACAAAGGTCTGTGTGCACTAATTCAAGTATATCCCTTCGTTTCTTTTCTACTCAAACAAGGAATTCTTCTCTATGCATATTTCCTAATGTACATGCATCACAATCATTATGTACTTGCTTTAGCATAGGAATATCTCTTACCATTTCCTTCATTTGTAGTAACATCAATCATTGTAGTTGATGTGCCCAAAGCTCTGATGCCAAAGCTCTTCTGTAGTTAGGCTCACTGTTGTCAATGCTCAAACTGGTGCAGGTCTCACATCTAACTTGTACAAACCTCCTGTTTGGATTCCTATAGAAATTGTCTTCATGCCATCTAGCAGATCTTTATTCTAACAGTTAGATTTAAAGAATTCAGCTTTCAAATCTTGATCTGTAATCATGGATACAAAAATCAAGTTCTTTATTATACCAGACACATACATAACATTATAATTTTTTCGATATTATCATTAGGTAGAATTTCAGAAACTTTCCCACATCCTTTGATTTGATGACTTCTGTCATCACCTGGGTAAATTTTCATGCCTTCGTTGATTTCTTCAAAATCCTCAAGCTAGTGCTTGTTCCCTATCATGTGTGTTGATGCTGCTAAATCTACATACCAGATGTCTGCATCAACATTTTCATCACGATCTGCCATGAACATTCTAAAATTCTGCACCTGATCACCATTCGCAAGATGACCTGCACGTCTTTTATGCTTCTAATGTTCATGATATTTCTTTTTTCCTACACTCCCTGGCAACATGACCCAATTTTCTGCAGTAAAAACATTTAGTTTCAGTGTAGTTTCTATTGGGATGCATACCCTGGGTCTGATAAGGTCTTTTGTGTGAGTTTGCTCTGTTTTGATGTTGTGGACTTCCTTTCCCTTTTAAGAAGTTTTTCTTCGCCATTAACACAAGATCTACACTCTGAGGCTTCAGAGACGATCTTCTTTCTTCTTCCTGCATCAGTATTCCTATCAGCTCCTCAAATTTCAGGATTTTCTCTCTGCATTTATCCCAGTGATGAACATTTGGTAATCATCAGTGACACCATTCATTGCAATAGTTACAAGATCTGTATTGTCATCTGTATGACCAATGTCTGACAATTTTTTCTTCAGATCCTTGTTCCTTGCTACGAATGAAGCAATTGTTTCGTTCTCCTCCATATTGAGGGATAGGATCTTACTCTTGAGGAATAGAAGATGATTTGAATTCCAGATCTCATACAACTCCTTCAGAATTCCCTAGATCTCGTTAGTTGTCTTACATTCTCTAATGTGAGGTATGATGCAGTCTTTCACTGACATCTTCAACAATGTCTTTGCTCTAACTTCTCGCTTCTCCCAATCTGGGATCGATGCTGATCTAGCCGCGGGCCTCGACTCATCCCATTCACGATCATCTAGGCACTCTGCACTTCTAGCAAAGTCTGCATCTTGAATTTCCAATTTGCATAATTAGAATGATTGAGCTTGTTATGCTCATTCAAGCATTCTTCAAACATATTGTTATTCATCTTAGCAATTAAAAAAAAAAATCGATGGGTAAAAGATGTTAAATTTACCCCAGATCTGTGACAGAGACAGATCACTGATCTTCAATGTTGTTTGATCTCATAACACACCGCTGATCACCGTGGCTTCCTTCACAGCCTCCAGACAACCTTTTGTTGCCAGCTACAACCTTGTTCTTCGCTTCCCCATGCAGCTTCTCTGACAACTATAGCCTTGTTCTTGGCTTCCCCATGCAGCTTCTCTAATTTACATGATCATCACAGATATGCTTGTCTTTTTTGCGACATCGTCGCAGCTATACACGAAATACATGCGATGAAAAAGTTTAAAAATATGCACGAAGGAGCTACAATGCACTCGTTGCAGAGGTACACTCACAACCAACGACGATTTCAGATTCATCGCAGTTATCCTCCTCACAAATGTGATGATCTCAGTTCAACGTGCATGTTCCTCAGCCTTGACACTCTGATACCATGATAAAAATGGCAATGTTTGTATTAATAAAATAAAACCCACTGGTGAGCTCTATGAAAGAGAGTCTGAACCAAGAGAGTCTGGCTCTACAGAATGCTCTACATTCTTCATACACATTACACATTAAATAGAAAACATGGCTTTAGGGAAGTTAGAACAGCATCGTAAGAAATAGAAACTAATTTCTATCTTGAGGTTACGTGAACCAACTCTACCTATTCTAGGATATTCTCCATTATCTTCAACATTTCCCTAAATTGATTAAATTTTCATCATTCATCTATTGTGAATATAAACTACACTGGATGATTAAAAACCTCAAAACTAAAAATAGCACTATGATGGATCCACAAGAAAAAAATTCAGTCACCAATCTTTATCAATTACATTAACACACCAGCATTATTATTTGCATTAATGACCAGTTGCATTAAATTGAAATAATACTTACATAACTATTGACTTGTCAAAAGAAGCTAGAGAATTGGTTACGTTGAAATAACATGAAAGTATAGATGTAGAGAGTTCTTTGGGTCGCCATACCATGAAAGTGTTGTTAAAGTTTCCCCATGAAATAATGAGGTCTGTGAAGGTTTCATCCATGAAGCGATACACCTTCACTAGAAAAGGGTCATCGATGAGCCTTCCTACATCCCTATCACAACTCCCTTCCATTAGAACTCTTCACCAAAAAAGGGGTGACATTCATAGCTTCTTGATCTGCAGAAGCCCTACTAAGAGTGTTTATAGTGTGGGAGTGAGTGAGCGAGTGATATTTTTTTCCATGATATATTCTATTTGATTTGAGAAGTGATAAAGGTCGAGGATGGCCACGTCGTACACTAAAACATAGTACAAAGGACGTGATAGTTGCAAGCAAACTTGTATTAATTCTGAAGTGGTGATCCTCATTGGTAGAATCCAGCACTATCAAAAAAATTAAGTTATCATATATTGTATTCGAAATAGGCATGGTCTGCTGTTTGAAATTCATTCGCAATTTTTAATAGTTGCATTGAAATTTAATGATTCATGTTTTCTGATTTGTGACAATTGCATTGAAGTTTGATGCATACATATTTCTAATTTCTGGAATGTAACCCATAAAATGTATCCAATGGGCATCTTCATATACCCTAAACCACATGCATGAAGGTATTTCTTTGAAATGTACTATCACTTTTTTGCAAAGACAAACAAAAACTCTTTCATATTACAGAGATAGAAAGTACATATGTAAAAAAATAATTCAAATTGCGAGAAAGTGCAGAAACATTGTGTCAAGAGGACAATGAGCAGTGCCAAGGCAAAACTAAAATTCCTACAGAACATAAATGATGATGTGGGAAAATCAAAGCATAAGAGAAAAACTATAATCAAAAGGAAGAATATTGTTATGGAATGAAATAGAGAACATATTCACCTTGTCAAAGCATGATTTACCCAGAATGCAGCATGCCATTGGATCCAAACTCGTACAAATAGATTGCACCCATGGCTACACTACACCCCTCCTTGGTAAGAAAGTCAACCTCACTATTTTTCTCTCATAAGACGTGAGAGAAGGATATACCTCTAAAGGCCAGAGACAAAACCTTGATCCGATGTTGCAAACTTAGGAGGGAAGGAGTTTGTAAATTGCAACAATCATTAACCAAATCAACTATAGACTTAGAGTCCCGAAATATAGAAATGTTTGGCAATACAATCCATTTAGCAGCAAAAAGGACTCTCAATAAGGCCATAAGTTCAACCCTGGTATTCAAGCCAGAGCCACTATTCCAAGAAAAACTAGTAAAAATGGGTAGGGGCCAAGTGGATGGCCATAACGCTACCACAAGGTCTAAAAGGTTGGGCTCAATCAAAGAAACCCTCATGGTAAACAAACCAAAAATCCTTATGAGAGAAGGAACATGTGGGAGACCTATTGTTGGAAATAATAATCCCAACCACCGCAATAAACACCCTGACAACAAGGATACTTGTCAAACATATTTTTGTAAGTTGAGTCACATATTTTTGTAAGTTGAGTCTCTATTTGAAGACGGAAGCACTGAAGCCAGACGTGAACAAATCTGAAACGCAACAAGGAATTTAAAGCATCTAATGTACTATGGTAAATAGATATGGGTAAGCATTCATTCAACGACTATTTCCTACACTCCACAAACACCTATGCATCACACTCAAGAGAAACATCATATTAATTATTTTGCTCTGTCATGAATTAAATGTAAAATTTTATGTTGAGTTAAATATAAATGTAAAAGTAATCTTTGCATAGAGGAGAGTAAAAGAGAGTAAGAGGGTAAGAGAAAAAGAGAGCGAGAGCCTTTAGGGAGAAAATGGTGGAGCAAATTTTGGTGGGCACGTGGAAACAATAGTTACTGTGTTTTACTGTGTGTTATTCTGCGTGAATGTAAATCTATGTAAACCTTGTTTTACTTGGTCAATGAGCCAGAGTATGATATGAATGTATTCCTAATGTATTAGAAGTTAATCCTAAGTTTTGTTTTTCCTCCAAAATTTCTCCATTTTATTGTGTCTTTTTTCTGTGAGTGAATACTGTGATTTTTAAGTCTATGTAATAGCTCCGTGAAATCCATGTTCATGAAATCACCTTCGCGAATGTCATAGACCTTCGCACCTCCACAAAATTACCTCCACGAAAAGAGCTGCACAAAAGTAGCTTCGTGAAATATTATTACTTTGCCTCTCCACATAAATTTTTCTTCAATTTTTCTAACATGGTATTAGAGCAAGTTAAATATTGTTAGTGTAAAAACAAGTGGTTCTACTAGGAGTAAGAATTGTTTTGAGGGAAGATTGTTTTTAGCATATTTACTAGCAGGTAGAATTTTTTTTTTTTTTTACACTCAGAAATGGAAACAACAAGCACAAGCTTGACTAATCCACAAATACCTCAGTTTAATGGTAAAAATTATGATTATTGGGCTATTACAATGAACGCCCTATTTTCTTCTCAAGACATTTTGGATTTGGTGGAGAATGGTTTTCAAGAACTAGCAGATGCAACAACATACAATGCCTTATCTTAACAAGAAAGAGAAGACATTTTTTGGATTTGGTGGAGAATGATTTTCAAGAACAAGCAGATGGAACAACAACAATGCCTTATCTCAACAAGAAAGAAATTTGTTAAGGGACAACAGGAAAAAGATTCAAAAGCCCTGTTTTATATTTTCCAAGTAGTTCATGAAAGTATTTTCCCAAGGGTTGCAGTAACAACGAAGATCAAGCAAGCATGGGACACTCTCCAAACAACCTACCAAGGCATGGCAAAAGTCAAGGCAACAAAGCTGCAAATGTTGAGAAGAGATTTTGAAACACTTTGGATGAGAGAGTCTGAGAATGTAGACTCGTCTTTTACACATGTAAGTGGGTTGGTTACTCACATTAGGTCTCATGGTGAGACACTTAAGGAAAGAAGAATAGTTGAAAAAGTTTTGAGAAGTTTTCCAACAAGGTTTGATGCCATTGTTGTGGCCATAGAGGAGAGAAAGGATCTCTCACAGTTTTCAGTGGATGAGCTTAATGCATCACTGATTTATCATGAATATAGACTGAATAGAGAAACAAGCTCCTAACTGGAGCATGCCTTCAAGATAGAAGTATCATTTGGTCAAGGTCAAGGCAAAGGAAGATCACATGCTAGAGGAAGAGGAAGAAGCCCACACAGAGATGGAAGAACCAGCCCTTCAAGTTCATGTGGAAGGGGCAGCAATCAAAATCCAAGTCAATGCCCAAGCCAAAATCAAACACAAGGTTAGAGGTATGATAAATCTCAAGTTCAATGTCATTACTCCAAGAAGTATGGTCATTATGCAAATGAATGTAGAAAGAAGCAATATGAAATTAGTAACAAACCAAGTGTAAATTTCAGAAAAGAAAATCAGAACCATGATAGCATGTTTTTAGCTTGTAATGTAGCACAAGAAAAATAGAGTGATATATGGTATCTAGATTCAAGGTGTAGCAACCACGTGTCAGTAAACATGGAAATGTTTTCCAATCTAGATGAATGTGTGAAATCTGAAGTGACATTAGGGACTGATAGAAAAGTCTATGTCATGGGAAAAGGAAGAGTTAATATCCTAACAAAGAAGGGGGAGAAGAAGTACATCTCAGATGTTTACTTTGTCCCCGGTCTGAAACATAACCTCATAAGCATTGGAAAACTCATGCAAAAGGGCTATAATGTTTTTTTCAAGAATGTTGTATGCACAATTTTGGAAAGGCCTCCAAGCAGACAACTAATTGCAAAGGTTCACATGGCAAATAATAGAATGTTTCCCTTAAAATTAAAATCAGTTTTGCAGAAAGAAGGTGCACAAGCACAACTATCTATGAACTCACAAGAAGCCGCGAAAAGAGGCAGTTGTCATACAAGTAAACTTTCAAGCAGAGGTAAAATATGAAAGTTGGTTCTGGCATTTGAGATTTGGACATCTCAATTTTGGAGGTTTGAATTTGCTCCATAGGAAAGGCATGGTGAAGGGTTTACCACTCAGAAAAACTAGACACCCAATGTGAAGGATATATCTTGGGCAAGCAACATAGAGATACATCTCTAGCAAGAAAATCAGTAAGGGCAAAGGCACCTTTGGAGATTGTCCACTCAGATTTATGTGGACCAATGCAAACACCATCAATTGCTCGCAGCCACTATGTATTGACCTTCATATATGACTATGCAAGGAAGACATGGGTCTATCTCCTAAAACATAAAAGTGATGTCCTTGAGCACTTTTTCCAATAAAAGGCTCTTGTTAAAAAGCAAAGTGGACACTACATCAAAGTCCTCAGGACTGACAGAGGTGGAGAATACATCTCAAATGATTTCCTTCGTTTTTGTAGGGAGCATGGAATTCACGAGAAATTTACAACAAGGTATACACCATAGCAAAATGGTGTGGTAGAAAGGAACAATAGGACCATTATGGAGATGGAAAGGAGTATGTTAAAGGAAAATCATTTGCCAAATGACTATTAGGCAGAAATTTTCACTTCTGCAGCATATATCTTGAATAGATTTCCAACCAAAAGTGTCCAGAATGTAGTTCCTGAAGAAGCATGGAGTGGAAGAAAAAATAGTGTCACTCAAATGATAGTTTTTGGATGTGTGGCTTATGCACATGTCCAGGATGAATTGAGGAAGAAGTTGGACAACAAGGGGGAGAAATGCATAACTTTTGGATATAGTAATGAATCCAAGGCATATAAAATCTATAATCCATTAACCAAGAAGGTCATAATCAGCAGAGATGTGCAGTTTATAAAAGAGGAAGCATGGGATGGAAGTTTAGAAAGGACAATCAATGTCAAAGCATGCATACCATATGAGGACAAAGAGGAATTAACAGCAACAAGTAATTCCTCAACAGTGACTCCCTCTACTCCTATTCAAGCACAGCAAAGTAGGCAGCAAGAAATGGCATCAACAAATAATAGGACAGTTTCACGCAGCCAAGCAAGTACTTCTCTAAGCACACCGTGAAGCACCGTGAAGTGCGACAACAAGTGACATGTCAAGCCCATCTTCAACAAGGACGAGATGACCAAAGATCAAAAATATAAATGAAATTTATGAGCAAGATGAAGCTGATAGTAGCGTAGGTTTCAATTCCTTATTTGTATTATTTTGTCATGTAGATGACCCAATCCACTTCAAAGATGCAGTCAAAGAAGAAAAATGGATTGCAACAATGGAGGAAGAAATATAAGCAACAGAAATGAATGACACATGGGAGTTAGTGAGCTTTCGGAAAGGAAAACATGTCATTGGAGTGAAGTGGGTCTATAAGACCAAAAGCAACATTGAGGGAAAGATTCAAAGACATAAAGCAAGACTAGTTGTTAAAGGATACAAGCAGCAGCATGGAAGAGATTACACAGAGACATTTACTCCAGTCTCATGAATGGAGATAGTGCATGTAGTTGTGGTGATTGTCGTGAAGCATAAATGGAAAGTGTATCAGCCCGTAGGCTTACAGTCTGACTGACTAACTCCTCTAACTACTCTTCTAACTACTGACTGACTCCTTGTTCTCACCTTTTAGGCTTACCTTTATAAAAAATGGTTATGTTGAACTAATTTTAGTTTAGATCCTTAATCTGCTCAACTAACTCCTCAATATTCTCTAAGTCCACTTTTAACTCCTACTTATCCCTGAGAGTCCTCTCTAGCTCCTCGAATCATGAAACCACTTTCTAGTCCAAGGCTTTCAATTGATTTCTAACTCTCTCAACTTCATTAATCACTCATGTTCTCCTTCATTCGAGAGAATTTACAAATATCCTCACACTTATCTAATTAACCACTCAAAACATTAATAATTACATACATAGGAATCTAACTTCCTTGAAAACGCAAGACCCCCTATGTCTACTACAATACAATGATAGTTTTGAGCTAATGCTCCTGGATCATCTATGATAGTGTTGTCTACGTTTACAGCCTACCATGGTCATATGGTTTACCTCTATGCACCATGTCCCTAACACTTATTAATGGACCTTTGTCTATAATGCTCAGAGTTACAGAACACGCTAGTCCAACCCTGCCGCATAACTCTCTTCACATGATGAGTTGAGGGTTATTCACATGATGATATATAGGTTCTTAGTTTGTATTTAACGAAGGTGATGGCCTGATGAGAGATCAATGTTCGGATATTCTTAACTCAAACCCTAGGCTATTTGTCCCTAACCTAACTTCTATTCAGTCACATTTTCCTTTTTGGTCAGGGTTTGGAGTGTTCAAAAAGTTCCTCTTCTTGATTCCTAGCAGAACATGGTTTATAATCCTATCAGCTCAACATGTATTGTCCATTCAGTGTGACCACAACCACATATGATGTGACCTATTTCTCACAAGTAACCCCTACCTTTTTCTTCGAATTTCATATGCACATGTTTATGCAAATTGCAAGGTATATCTATATATCAAGTTTTCTACCATGGTTTTACTTCCCAGGTTGAAGTTTAATTTTGAATTTGGTACCGTGTGTGTAGGTGCGACATTTCCTAGGGATACATCATCCCTTTTTGGCATAGGGTCGATACATGACTTGCAGCTTCAGGTAATACATTTACTCTACCTACGCTCTGGTCCCTTTAAGGTTTCTATTGTGTTTCCTTTTTATTTTGAAATTCTCTATTTCTCCATGTATAGGGAAAAATTTTCAAACTTCTACTATGATCTCTAGGGTTCTAGGTTCATGAGTACCTTGCTGCAACATTCTTTCACTGAATTTCCAGAGTTGATCTTCAGCTTTGCACTAAGCATATCCCGGGTAAACAATTTGTGTTCTTTGTTTCTTCCCTAATGAAATCTCACACTAGGACATAGGTTTTATAATTACTCTCTCTTCCTTACTCTATTCTCACTTGATGCAGGTATCAGATGTTAATCTCCTTCCTCCCTTTGCTCTGCAGGTAAAATTTGGCCCCTAAATTCTTTTTTTATTTTATTTAGTAGTTAATCAACCAATAGACTTGGTCACTACTAATCTTGGGTCTTTGCATTTATTTTCCTAATCATAGGTACATTGTGAATATTTTTTCTATGATTTGATTCCATTTCTCATAGGGTTTCATCCTTCTATTAAATCGTTTCATTGTTGTGTATATTCGACATCAGTTGAAACTCCTCCACTTCGATGGGATTTTGGTACTAGAATACTTATGATCTTTTCTTGAATTTATCTTATTGCATTGATGCATGACATTTGGTCACCATTCTTGCAACATTGTTCCTTGGATGGCTCTGTAGAGAAATAAAATAGCTATTATTTAAGATATATTTAATTGGCAAAGTCGTTCTGTTAATTGTAAATTTAATCCTTAATGAGTTGGTAGCTAATCTTAGTAGATCTTGCTCTATGGAGATTACCGTGTTTTAGTCTATATATTTGGATTTTAAATGTAGGCATGATATGAGGTCGATGACATACATGTTATCTATACATTTCACTAATTTAATGGAAAAGGACATCGCTGGCATTTGATTATCTAGAGTTTTGTTATGTTTATTGGTTTTTGAGTAAAATCTTTTTGTCACTTGTTTAGTATGCCATCATATCAGTTCTTCTGCAATTTTCATGCTCTTTTTTATATTACATTGTACATTGAGATTTTATTGACATATATAATAGTTTGATCGCCATGTAATTTTTCTTTTGTGCTTCCCTTCTTTCCAACTCCACCAAAACTATGTAATTCCTTGTATAATAATTTATGGGTGTGTTTTATATCAACCCTATTTAGATAGAGTAATCATTGTATATCATAGCCTATGGACATATTGTGCATTCACTTCATGAAATTCGAATTAATTTGTCAGAATTTATCATATCTAATAAGGGTTCCCAATGACCTGTTGAGAAAAAAGAAAAATGGATACCACCCTTAATCTAATGGATATGATATAGTTTCTATTTGTGTAGTTAATTCTCGTATTCTTAATTAATTAATATTTTCTAGGTATGTTGCTTACCTATATTATCTAAATTTTCATAGGTCTTGCTACTATCCTACGATTGTAGTCTGGGATGGTGATAGGTTCTAACAATTCATAAGTGCAGGTTTTAACCCCATACAGAAATTACCTGCATACGAATTCTAAAACACAAAAAATAAACAATGCAAGAGAATAACACATAAAACACATATACATAGAGATTTTCCCCTAGATCCCAAAACCGGGAATACCAACTTGATTTCTCATTATGTTCCTTTCAATGCTATAATACATATTTATACATGCTAAAGCATCCAATACCATGGACCGAAAACCATCTTGTCCAATACAATGGACCGAAAACCATCACGTCCAAAAAACATGTGCAAAAATCATGCACAAAACCATAGGTGGGTCTGCCCAACCTAACATAGGTTCCAAAACCAAAATTTTCTTGGGTGTTGCCCCGGACCCCATAAAGTGGGGTTATAGGTACACCTCAAACCCCCTATGACCCCCCCTCTAACCCCCCAATTAACTAAGTGGGCTAGTCATGGAAGGAATATAACACAACCCAACATTCTCCCAGTTGTTGTTTTCTTTCCATACGGGGCCACAAGAGAGCTTAGTCATTTTTCGAGCCCTGAAATGCCCACTGTCTCTCTACGCCAAGAGAACTTCTTAGAGCTCACAGATTTTGTCAATGCATCTGCAGTCTTCTTCAAAGTGTCTACCTTTACCAGCAACACCCTTTTGTCTTCTATGATATCCCTCACAAAGTGATACTGAACATCAATGTGCTTTGTCTTTGAATGATATGCGGGGTTCTTTGCCAAGAAAATTGCACTTTGGTTGTTACAGTCTATTCTTATAACTCCCTGTACTAACCCCATACTTGAACACAATCTCTGCAACCAAACTTCTTCCTTGCTTGCATGAATGGCTGCCATGTATTCTGTCTCTATAATTGATAGTGCCACTACAGATTGTTTCTTACTCATCCAACTGACTGCACCTCCAAATAGGTTAAACACACACCCACTTGTATATCTTCTCTGATCCAGATCTCCAGCCCATTCTGCATCAACAAAGCCATGAATATCTAACACTCTGTC
>APFE030119709.1:3129-27196 GCA_000404065.3 Pinus taeda | reverse complement strand
AATAACCTTTTGCTACTAACCGAGCTTTGTATTTCTCCACCTTTCCTTCTGCATTTGTCTTCTTCTTGAACACCCATTTTTTGCCAATGGGTTTCCTTCCAGCCAGCAACTACACTAGATCCGAAGCCTCATTTTTGTGCAAACATTCCATTTCATCAACCATGGCCTCTTTCCAGAGTTTTCCATCCTCTGAATCTATTGCTTCCTTCATAGGTTTGGGATCATCATCAGTAATAGATAAAGAAAAATTTGAACAGAAAGCAGATGGACTATACCTTTCTGGCTACCTTATTTTTCAAACTGATCTTCTTACACCTAGAGTTTGTGGCTCTTCATCTTCTGATTCCTCCTCTGTTGTAGAGTCTAATTCTTCCTCCTTTAGCTCAAACTCTATCTTCTCAGGTTTCTTTGGTTGGACTTCATGTTTAATAACATATTTCACCTCTTTGAATACCGCTTCTCGGTTGTACACAACCTTCCTTGTTACTGGGTTCCAAAGTTATAACCTTTTAAACCATCCTTATACCCAATAAAGATGCACTTGATGAGCCCCAGAAATGGGTAATTATATGAGCTCATTTTACCTCCTAATTTGGCTTAATCAACCATTATCATTAGTTTATTGATCATATTTATGCTAATAGAGTGAATTGGGTTAGTCATTATGCCAAAAAGTCTAATGTGTGCTTTATGCATATTTTTGGTCAATTTTGAGACAAAATCAAAGGTTTAATAAGCATTTGGCAGCCAAATTTGTGGAAGAACAAGGGAGAGGGTTTGTAAGAGGGTGTACCCTTCATTTATGAGTCGTTGCCTTGAATTCTTCGTTAAAAACTCAGAGCACAAAGCTAAGGGGCAGCCAAGCAAGTCAAGTAGCACTGTTATTATCTTTAGTTCCAGGAACACAAATTCCTTAATTTTGGGAGGATGGTTGGAGGCCCCCATTTGTATAAATAAGAAGGCTTAGGGCCTCAGTTTTGTTAGTCATATTTTAGTTATAGTTTAGCTATCGAACAATTTATTTTCGCACTTTAGTGCAGCTCTGCATTCAACTCATATTCATGCTCCTTTTGTAAACAATTTTGTGACATGACTATTATTTTTGATTAATGAAGATGAATCTCACTTTGCACCAACTCTGAGCTTTCTTAGGAGGCTATAGCTCTTGGGATTGGGCCCAACCCAAGTTCCAGTACCTCCTTTGTGTACTTTTATGTGTTTTCTTGCATTCATAGAATAATTTATGATGTTTACGTTAAAATCTTGCTTTGTTACTTAGGTTGTTTTTGATGGTTAAGATATTTTTTCATGCTTTAGGTTGATTTGATAGTTTGGTAATAGAAAAAATCCACAAAAAGGCTACCAAACAATCCTTGATCTCCTTTCTCCCTCATTGGGACCATGAATTGAGACCAAGGCACACTTGCTCCCACAAAAACATTGTTTTTGCCTTCAAATGTTATTGCTAGTGTTAGATTTTAAGTTGGAAAAGTTGATATCAGTCATGTGTTCATGCTTAGATTTGTTCTTGCTTAGTTTCCATAGATTTCTTGCATGATTTCTTGTCTATGAACTTCTGTTCATCATGTTTCTGGTTTCTAGGTCAGATTAGGTCAAAATAGATAAATCTCTGTTTTTCTAGTCTTTGCTTAGATCAGTTTTGGAAAATAGTGTGCAGAGCACCTATAATACATTCCTACCTACCCTTCCTCCATCATACAACCTGTTCCAGCCCCTAATTCAGGATTTCTTCCCTTCATTTGCCACATTTTCCCAACTTGCCCTAATTTCTACGTTTTTGTGCAACATTGCTCTCTCCATCCTTGAACAAATCCAACCATCTTCATCACTCCTTAGCTTCATTTACCAGCTTCTAGGCCCCTCAACATCCTTATCCATCCTTCATTTCCACTTTCCCACTGTTTTTCCACCATCAACCCTCTAAAAACCACTTTTGGCCTGTTCTTGTAGAACTTCCTGTAGATCCCCTGCAGACTTCCTGTAGAAGTTCACGCAAGCAGTTTTTCGAGATCTGATCACTGTGGAATTCTCCAGAAGGGTACTAGGGACTCCTTAGGTCCTCTTCTCACCTTCCCAACCTCTTGCAAATTCCCACTCCATTTCGTTTCACTAATAAACCTCTGCACAGTAGAAAATAGTTAAAACACATGCATAATAATTCTACAAAATTACTCAAAACTACAAAAAGATGATTTTTCCATATTTTCCTTTATAAGTAGGTTAACCACATGCATCTTACCTTTTCAAGATTCCGTGGCATCCATTCCAGCATCTTTCATCTCTTTTCTTGCATAAGTAGGGTTAGTCAATAAAACTAGGGTTTGCATTTCCTTTCAGCCTTCATCTTCTTGCTGCAAATAGACTAGCCTCTTTTGAGTTAGCTTTCATCCATCACAGTTAAAAGCTTCTTCTAAGAACTCATAGAAGTTGGCTTAAGCTCCCAGCAAACTTGGGCCAACTGATCATGTGACAGGCTACAGTAAGAGCTAGTACTTATGAATATAACACCGTCACTTCGAAGTTTGTTATGAACTACGGGGTTGGTAAAAGTAAAGTAGGGAGTCCCAGGAGTTGCAACATTATTGTTGCAATACTGGAGCCCACCATCTTATTGGCACCATTGGTGGGGATGGGTCATAGTACTTTGTGATTACTGCTTTCTTCTATTTTTTTTCTTTTGCAACATTCTGCTATGTAGTTTATTTCATTTCAAATTTTGAAATTTTCATTTCAGCAAGCATAGATTAGACATTTCCTACTTTCATTTCAATTCCACAATTTCATTTCAGCAAGCATAGATTAGCTATTTCCTTCTTTTATTTCAATTCCGCAATTTCATTTTAGCAAACGTAGATTAGACATTTCCTACTTTCATTTCATTTTAGCAAGCGTAGATTAGCATTTCAATTTTGCAAGCGTAGATTAGCATTTCAATTATGCAATTTTAATTCTGCAAGTGTAAATTAGCCATTTCCTACTTTCATTTCAATTCTGCAATTTTCATTTCAGCAAGGTTTATTGTAGTTAGTTGCAATTTGTTGTTCAATCAATTTCAGTTTTGCAGGTACAAATAGAAAAAGAACCACAAAAATCAACCAAGAATATTTCCTTCCATGCCTCGTAGGAGTAGAGATAATTCAAAAAAATGTTTACACAACACCCCCACTACTTCACACAGCCAACCTTCTCTCTTCTTCGATGGCTGCAATCAAAAAACACCTTTAGGTAATAGCTAGACATATTTGAAGAACGTATAGGGGAAGAAGAAGAAGAAAATATTTCTCTGGAGCCCATGGCTGAAAGCATAAATGTTGGGAGCAGTACCTTTTCTTCCAACTCATCCCTTTATGTTGGAAAAGGTGAATGTGAAAATATGCTAGAAGATTTCAAGAGTGAGATGAGGTAGTTTCTTGCAATGCAAATGGATACCTTGCGGATCCAAAGGAAGCAAGAGAAAGCCGGGAGGGCTTTGGCCATCTTTTGTCCTAGGTGCACTAGAAGGCATCCTAGGAATGAATGTCCATTGCACTCCATAGAAGTGTGTTTTGTCTGTGAAAAAGACCATCCTATGAATTAGTGCCCTTCCTTACCCAGAGTCAAAGCTACATATCAGAGGGCTAAAAGAACCACTGAACCATTTATTTCATGAACCAAAGGAGGCCACATGGACCCAGACCTTACCGGGGCTGCAAGGGACATCCCAGAGCTATTACAACCCCTATCAAGCCACTTCTATGCCTTCTTGGGGTCCCCCTGCTCGTCCTTCGTAGTCCACACCTCCTCCTTGGTCCTTCACATCTCCATATTATGCTCCACCAGCTACTTATCTATTTCACCCCTATGGTCAGCCACAACGTCAGTGGAATGCACCTCATCAGGGTTGGAGGCCCCAGTACAACTCTCCTCCTACTCCTTTGCCTCCACCACCTGCTCAACCACAACCATCGCCTCCTGCTCCACCAAGACAGCCCCAAATTCCTGCTCAACCAAACCTGAACCAAAATAACAGGCAGTCTCAACAAGTATATAGTGGGAAACCACCTGCCCAACCACAACCCCATCTACATCCATCTCAAATATACACCCCTACTCAACTACCCGTACCACCATTTCCAAACCTGTACATTAGAGTAGCTCAACCCAATTACAATGTTGAGGCACAACATGTCCAAACAACTCCTCTTGAGCTCAATAATATTCACCATAGCTCAAGAAGAGTATTGCAAAATAGAGATTATATTGATATCATTGAAGGACCTCATCCAGCAGACGAAGATGCAAAATAGAAGATCAAAGAACAATGAGCTACACTTGATAAAGAGAATACAACATAATCAGAGATCAGGAGAGCTCTGTCATGGTTATCATCAAATCCTCCATGTATTCGAGAGAAAAATCAACAAAAAAATGAAGATGAGAAGGTCATGGTAGAAGGTGACATGAATAATGATACAAATCAGCAAAAGGACCAAGGACATCACAACTATATTGAGATATGGTTCTAGGTAGTCACAAAGTTGCAGCAGTACTCTCTTCCTCAACTATACTTGATCCCTTCAAAGTGAAATCATTTGGTCTCTAAAATCCAGGTACTTGTCAAAGCATGCATTTCAAGCCTCCACATAATTTTGTCTCTCATCTTGATGTGCACATGGCTCCATTGGAAGTATTCTTATACTTGAAAATATTTTTGTTTTTCAAGTAGGCTAGGGTAGAAAAAAAAAAAACAGAGAAAAAGGAAAAAATGAAAAATAAGAGAAAAATAAAAATCTAAGGTGAAAACCTCCTCGGAGGCGCTTCCGATTGGCTCATTGATTGAAAACCTCTATGAGGTAGTTAATGGGTTAGAAAGAAGAGAAAAGGAAAGGGGAATAAGATCCCTGGGTGAAAACCTCCCTTAGAGGCGCCCAAGGCAGACAATTAGGGTGAAAGCCTCCTTGAAGAGCCCTAGTTGTTTTCAAAAAAGAAAAGAAGAAAAAAGAATTTCCAGTTGTATTGTAGGTTGACAAAACATCAGGAAGCAGCAGAAAGTGCCAAGAAAGCTTTGAAACCTATAATAGCACCTATCCTACCTTCCCTCACCCTTCTCCATCATTCTTGACATCCTTTCCACCTCACTATGGTTCTTTTCTGAGAACCGTGTTTCCTATAGGAGGATCCTGTAGAAATTATAGAGAGCTAGAAATGGACTTCAAAAATCAGTTTGAGGAGCAGGGAAGCTTCTTAAAGGGTTTATAAATCCTCCTACAATCTTCAAACCCCTCTTCCATCGTTTCCATGCCTGCATCACACCCCAAGCTCATTTTTCTTACTATCCAAAAAAACTGCAAAATGCTCTGATACAAAAGTACATAAAGCAAAAATTTGTTTTTTCCCTAAGTTGAAAACCATGCATCCATTTAAAAAATTGTTACATGGGGTGTTTTATATTGATGAAGGCAACATGCCGAAGCAATTTCAGCCAATTCTAGTGCATGGTTTCCAAGAAATCAACCGCCATTACCTTCAGCCATTTTTGCATTTTCTCCATATTCGTGCATCCATTTAAAAACCTGTTTCATGGGGAGATGCATATGGGTGATAGTAACCTGCCCAAGCAATTTCAGCCAATTCCAGTACACGATTTCTGAGAAATTGACCTCTATCACCTTCAGCCATTTTCAGTTTCTCTCAAAATTTGTGCATCCATTAACCATTTTTTTTGCTATGGAAGGTGCATAATGATGAAGGAAACATGCTAAAAAAATTTCAGGTCAATCCAGTCTATCATTTGGGAGTTATGGGCAAAACAAGTTGTTGTCTTGCAAAAATCTAGCATCAGCAGCATGAGGGTGCAAATCTGAAGGTTGAAACAAACTCCTGCAGCTTAGATCCAACCAGAGGATACCTACATAAGAAAAATAGGCACACATGAGACAACAAAAAGCATATACCATAATGGTTACAGGCATGCAACAATTGAATATAAGCATGCAACATCAAAAGAACCAGCAACACGCACATTTCGACTTAGCGGTAAGTGTCTAAACTAGTTCCTCTATTTTCATCTATACGATTCAAAACTTCATAAACCAATAAAATGGTTGGATTAAGCCAGAAAGGTGGCCGTTAACTGGACACCCTCAGCTGCTTCGATTGCACTCATCCAAAGATCACCAAGTACACGTGTATAGTCAACTCATGGGAAATTTAAAAAATAGGTAGTGGCAAATGTTTTGAACTCTAGCGCAACTAATGTCAAGTGATTAAAAGGCAGACAACATACAATTTCATAATAACACTGCAGTGGGGACCAACGGTCTGGATGGGGCCAACGTACACTTTTCTAGCTTACCCTCCATCAGCGGAAGTCTCCATAAAAAGTCGTAAGAACTCATCTTTGAAATACTCTCACCACCTTTTTTTCCATTTTATCATTGTCCCCACAGCTAAAACAAGCTCTATACCACCTCCATAGCAGTGAAGAAATCGTTCTCTGCCATTTTTCGAAACCCTCCTACTTATCGGCATTCTACAGGAAGTTGTAACAGTTCTACAGGAGCAGGAACGCCATCTATAGAAAAGGCAAAGAGCAGCTCTACAGAAGAAAAATACGAGATTTTTGTCAAATTTTGAGCTTGAAACAAGGTAGGCTCAGAAAACCTCTCTGCATATGACTTATTTGAATAAGGTGGTGGATTAAAAATAGAGCAGCGGATTGAAAGGAGAGTGAAGCTTAAAAGTCTCCCTACAAATTTTCCCTGAGTTCTACATAGTTCTCTGTTTTCTTCTCTTCATTCAAAATCTATCTCCTTCTTTCTCAAATTCTACTGTAAGGAAAATACATGCAACTATAGAAACCAATCTGTGTGAAAAAAAACGAATTTGCATATCTTCCTACTCTCTGAAAAGAACCTGCATTATTTTGTCAAAACAAAAATTCCTTTTCAAAAGTAGAGAGTCAAATTCAAGATAAAAGTAGTTTAAAACAAAGGGAAATATTGCAATTTGATGTTGTAAGGAGAAGCACACGAGAAATTCCTTATTTGGTTTCAGAAAAAGACGAAAATTTAGCTATCCCTCTATTTTCAGTTCCGCTTGCTTTCTCACCTAAGCATTTTGTTTAAAAAAAAAAAAAAAACGCTCAACACCACATGTAGGACAAGCTAAAGGAATTAAGAGGAGACTTGGCCATGGTAAGGCACATAAAGAGCAGTAAAAGAGCCTATCTACAGGAAGAAAATGAACTGCTGAAAAAGAAGTTACAAAAGCAAGAAATTCATAAGGGAGATAGGTTGTCCATCTTGGGAGGGAAGCAATAGCAAGAAGGTCCCCTAACAGACAATGAAGCAACAGAGAAACAACAACAAGAGGGAGAGCCACAAGCTGATGTTGAAATGCTAATGAAACTACTGCAAGAAAAAGAGTCTCAGATCGCAGATGAAGTGAAGATTTTAAAATAGCAGTTACAGGAAAAAGAAGCCCAAATGGCCTACATGGCCAGCTGGGCAATAGAAGCCTTTCAATGTAGAAGCAAAACAGCAATGAAGAGGAGGAGCAAACTGAAGAACTTGAGAAGAATAGTAATGAGGAAGCACCAGACATTCAAACAGAAGGAAAAATAGAGAAGAGAAAAAGGACAAACGCTGAGAAGAACAAGGCCAGGAAAAGCACAAGAATTCAAACAAGCAGAATAGGAGGAGCAGTGGAAGGACATGGACAAAAAGGAAGAATTTTATGGCACACATGAGTAGATCACATTAGAAGCTTGGGATGATAGGGAGGCCACCGGGGCCATCAAAGATGAAGAGATAGATTAGTTCCTCGGAGGATGAGCAACAACTTCAGTAGGGTGTGATGATGAGCCCCATAAATGTGTAATTATATGGGATTATTTTACCTCTTAATTTGACTTAATCCACCATTCCCATTAGTTTATTGCATGATTTTGATCATATTTATGCTAATAGAGTGAATTGGGTTAGTCATTATGCCAAAAAGTCTAATGTCTGTTTTATGCAGATTTTTGGTCAATTTTGAGACAAAATCAAAGGTTTAATGAGCATTTGGCAGCCAAATTCGTGGAAGAACAAGGGAAAGGATTTGTAGGAGGGTGTCCCCTTCATTCATGAGCCCTTACCTCAAATTCTCCGTAAAAAACACAGAGCACAAAGCCAAGAGGCAGCCAAGCGATTCAGGTAGGACTGCTATTATTTTCAGTTCTAGGAAGCCGAGTTCCTTGATTTTAGGAGGACTGTTGGAGGTCCCCATTTGTATAAATAAGAAGGCTTAGGGTATCAGTTTTTTTAGTCAGATTTTAGTTATATTTTAGTTGCCAAACATTTTATTTTCGCACTTTAGTTCAGCTCTGCATTCAGCTCATTTTCGAGCTCCTTCTGTAAACAGTTTTGTGACATGACTATTATTTTTTATTAATGAAGATGAATCTCACTTTGCACCAGCTCTAAGCTTTCTTAGGAGGCTGTAGCTCTTGGGGTTGGGCCCAATCCAAGTGCCAGTACCTCCTTTGTATACTTTTATGTGTTTTCTTGCATTCATAGAATAATTTCTGTTGTTTAGGTTAAAATCTTGCTTTGTTACTTAGGTTGTTTTTAACGGTTAAGATAGTTTTTCATGCTTCAGGTTGATTTGATAGTTTGCTAATAGAAAATATCCACAAAAAGGCTACCAAAAAATCCTTTATCTCCTCTCTCCCTCCTTGGGACCATGAATTGAGACCAAGGCACACTTGCTGCCACAAAAACAATGTTTTTGCCTTTCAATGCAATTGCTAGTGTTAGATTTTAAGTTGGAAAAGTTGATATCAGTCGTGTGTTCATGCTTAGATCTCTTCTTACTTAGTTTCCATAGATTTCTTGCATGATTTTTTTGTCTATAAACTTCTGTTCATCATGTTTCTGGTTTCTAGGTTAAAATAGATAAATCTCTGTTTTTCCAGTCTTTGCTTCGATCAGTTTTGGAAAATAGTGTGCAGAGCACCTATAATACATTCCTACCTACCCTTCCTCCCTCATACAATCTGTTCCTACCCCTAATTCAAGATTTCTTCCCTTCATTTGCCACATTTTCCGTACTGGCCCTAATTTCTACATTTTTGTGCAACATTTCTCTCTCCATCCTTGAACAAATCCAACCATCTTCATCACTCCTTAGCTTCATTTACCAGGTCCTAGACCCCTCAACATCCTTATCCATCCTTCATTTCCACTTTCCCATCACTTTTCGACCGTCAACCCTCTAAAAGCCACTTTCTACCTGTTCTTGTAGAACTTCCTATAGATCCCCTGCAGACTTCCTGTAGAAGTTCACGCGAGCAGTCTTTCGAGATCTAATCACTGTGGAATTCTCCATAATGGTGCTAGGGATGCTAGGTACCCCTTAGGTCCTCTTATCACCTTCCCAACCTCTTGAAAATGTCCACTCCATTTCCTTTCGCCAATAAACCTCTGCACAATAAAAAATAGTTCAAACACATCCATAATAATTCCGCAAATTACTCAAAAATACAAAAAGATGATTTTTCCATATTTTCCTTTAGAAGTAGCTAAACCACATGCACCTTACCTTTTCAAGAGTCAATGGCATCCATTCCAGCCTTTTTCATCTCTTTTCTTGTAGAAGTATGGTTAGTCGGTAAAACTAGGGTTTGCTAGGGTTTGTATTTCCTTTCAGCTTTCATCTTCTTTCTGCAAATAGACTACCCTCTCTTGAGTTAGATTTCATCCATAACAGTTAAAAGCTTCTTCTAAGAACTCATAGAAGTTGGCTTAAGCTCCTAGCAAAATTATTCCAACTGATCAAGTGACAGCCTGCAGCAAGGACTAGTACTTGTGCATATAGCACTGTCGCTTCCAAGTTTGTTACGGACTACCAGGTTGATAAAAGTAAAGTAGGGAGTCGCAGGAGTTGCAACATTATTTCTGCAATATTGGAGCCCACCAGCACTTTTCATATTTACTATCCAAATTTGTTCTTTTCTCCTTTGGGACATGTACATATGCATCACAACCAAATACCCTTAGATGTGAAAGAGATGGTTTCTTACCAGTCCATACCTCTTGAGGAGTCTTATCCTCCAACGCTGATTAAGGTGACCTGTTGACCAGGTAACATGTAGTATCCACCACCTCTACCGAGAATTCCTGTCCTAACCTGGCACCATTGAGCATGTTTCTTGCCCTTTCCATCAACGTCTTATTCATTCTTTCTGCAACTCCATTTTTTAGAGGTGTTTATGGAGTAGCCTTCTGCCGTGATATACCACACTTCTTACAGAATTCTTCAAATTTCTTGCTGCAAAACTCTCCATCATTATCTGTCTTCAGCACCTTTATCTTCTTCTCTGTCTGGTTTTCACCAGAGCCTTAAATTCTTTAAACCTTTCAAAGACTTTAGATTTCTTTTTAAGGAAATATATCCATCTATTCCTTGAAAAGTCATCTATAAATGATACATAGTACACAGACTTACCCAGTGATGGAACCTTCACAGGCCAAAACACATCACTGTGAACAAGCTCTAATATCTGTTTCACCCTCTTACCACTAGAGGGAAACTCACCTGATTCTGCTTCCCATATACACAATTTTCACAGAAGTCAAAATCCAGAGAGCTATTAGTCATACCTTCTACCATACCTTTACCATGAAATATTCAAAGGCCCTTCTCTCCAATATGTCTAAGCCTTTGATGCCACAACATGGTCTTCTCTCCAGAGACCACTAGATTTTCTACTCCACTTTCAGGAACCACAGAACTATTGCACCCATCAATAATAGTGCTACCTTGTAGCTTGTACAAAGTTCCAATTCGAATTCCTCGGATCAATACCAATGCTCCCCAAACCATTTTGCAGGTATCCTTCTCGAACACTATTTTTACACCTGCATCATCCAACTTGCTTACAAAAATCAGATTTCTGGCCAATGCAGGAATATGCAAAACACCCAGAAGTGTTCTAACCCTTCCACCTTGCAATTCAACTTTCCTTTTCCGTGACCAATGATTCTAGCCTTCCTATCATCCCCTAAGAAGACATCAGCATCATCGTATTTCTCATACTCACAGAACCACTCTTTATGTAGAGTGAAGTGAAAGGATGCACCCAAGTCAATCAACCATGCCTCATGATCTACATGGGTAGTTGAAGAAGCCAAGTACACATCCCCACCTTCATCTGAGGTGGTTTTCACCTCTGCAGAAGGAGCATCATCAAATCCCTTTCTTTTATCAGGAGATTTAGATTTACAGTCCCTTTTGTAGTGCCCTTCCTTTCCGCATTTCCTACACACCACCTTTATAGGTTTTCCTGGAGATTTAGATCTCTCTCTAGATTTAGATCTCCCACTCGACGACCTATTTTTGTTTCTGTTCTGGGACCGTCTTCATACAGACAAGGCATCACCATTCTAGCTCTCCATATTTTCCGTCTCATCTCCTCCGTCAGCAAGGATGAGACTATTTCATCAAACTGCAAGGTAGTTGCATTGCTACCTATTGCAATAACCAAACTATCCCACAAATCTGGTAGAGAACACAACAAACTGATGCACTTATCTTCATATAAAATTTTAATATCAACAACTCACTAACTTACCACAGTATTAAATGCATTCAGATGCTCTGTCACCGAGTCTCCATATTTCATCCTCAGGTTATACAGCTTTTTCCGCAGGAACAGTTTATTCACCAGAGACTAGCTTGAATTTTCATTATGTTCCTTTCAATGTTATAATACATATTTATACATGCCAAAGCATCCAATACCATGGACCGAAAACCATTTCGTCCAAAAAGACATGTGTGAAAATCAAGCAAAAAACCATAGGTGGGTCTGCCCAACCTAACATAGGTTCCAAAACCAAAATTTTCCAGGGCGCTGCCCCAGACCCCATAAAGTGGGGTTATGAGTACACCTCAAACCCCTTATGACCCCCACTCTAACCCCTATGTTAACTATGTGGGCTAGTCGTGGAAAGAATATAGTACAAACTAACATTCTCCCACTTGTTGTTTTCTTTCTAAAGGGGGCCACAAGAGAGCTTAGTCATTTTTCCAGCCCTGAAACGCCCATTGTCTCTCTACACCAAGAGAACTTCTCAGAGCTCACAGATTTTGTCAATGCATCTGCAATATTCTTCAAAGTGTCCACCTTTACCAACGACACCATTTTGTCTTCTGTCATATCCCTCACAAAGTGATACTGAACATCAATGTGCTTTGTCTTTGAATGATATGTGGGGTTCTTTGCCAAGAAAATTGCACTTTGGCTGTCACAATCTATCCTTATAGCTTCCTGTACTGACCCCATACTTGAAAATAACCTCTGCAACCAATCTGCTTCCTTGCTTACATGAGTGACTACCATGTATTCTGCCTCTGTACTTGATAGTGCCACTATAGATTGTTTCTTACTCATCCAACTGACTGCACCTCCAAATAGGTTAAACACATACCCACTTGTAGAACTTCTCTAATCTAGATCTCCAGCCCAGTCTGCATCAACAAAGCCATGACTATTCAACACTCTGTCCAATCTTGGTCTTCCTTGGTAGCATAAACCATATTCACTAGTGCCACGCAAATACGTGAAAACCCACTTCACTGTTGTCCAATGCTCCTTTCCTGGGTTTGACATAAACTTGCTCAATACTCCCACTGCATGTGCAATGTTTGGTCTAGTACAGACCATTGCATACATCAAGCTACTAACTACACTTCCATATGGAAGATGGGACATGTCCTCTTCCTCCTCTTGTGTCTTGGGACATTGTTCAATAGATAACCTCACACCTACAGTAATAAGAACCTTCACCGGTTTACGATCCTGCATATTAAACCTTTGCAATATTGTCTCAACATACTTCCTCTAATTTAACCAGAGATTCCTCTTTACTCGATATCTTTTAATTTCCATGCCCAAAATATAGTTTACAGCAACAATATCTTTCATGTCGAATTTGGAGGAAAATTGGGTCTTCAAATCCTTGATAATTTCTTTGTCATTTCCAACTAGCAACATATCATCCACATACAAGACCAGATAAATAACACGGTCATAAATTAATTTAAAATAGACACAGTGATCTACTTTGCTTTTGGTGAAGCCAAGTCCCTGTATAAATGTATCAAATTTTTTATTCCACATCCTTGTTGACTGTTTTAACCCATACAGTGACTTCTTTAACTTGCATATCAGTTCTTTATTACCCTTCACTGCAAGCCTTCAGGTTGCTTCATGTAGATTTCCTGTTCCAGATCCCGGTGAAGAAATGATGTCTTTTCATCCATCTGTTCTACCTCAAAATCAAAAGCAACAACAACAGATAAAAGTAATCTAATAGAAGTTACCTTGGCAACAGGATAAAAAATATGACCAAAATCAATTCCCAGCACTTGAGAATAACCTTTTGCTACCAACCGAGCTTTGTATTTCTCCACTTTTCCTTCTGCATTTGTCTTCTTTTTGAACACCAATTTGCTACCAATGGGGTTCCTTCCAACTGGCAACTCCACCATATCCCAAGCCTCATTTTTGTGCAAAGATGCTATTTCATCAACCATGGCCTCTTTCCAGAGTTTTCCATCCTTTGAATCCACTGCTTCCTTCACAGTTCTGGGATCATCAGTAGTAACAGATAAAGTAAAATTTGAATAGCAAGCAAATGGACTATACCTTTCTAGTTACCTTCTTTCTCGAACTGATCTTCTCACAGCTGAAGTTTGTGACTCTTCATCTTCTAATTCCTCCTTTGCTGTAGAGTTTGATTTTTCCTCCTTTAGCTCAAAATCTATCTTCTCAGGTTCCTTTGGTTGGAATTCATGTTTAATAACATCTTTCATCTCTCTGAACACCACATCTCAACTGTACACAACCTTCCTTATTATTGGGTTCCAAATCTTATAACCCTTTAAACCATCCTTATACCCATTAAAGATGCACTTTTCAAATTTACTATCCAACATGGTTCTTTTCTCCTTTAGAACATGTACATATGCATCACATCCAAATACCCTTAGATGTGAAAGAGAGGGATTCTTACTAGTCCATACTTCTTGTGGAGTCTTATCCTCCAATGCTAATGAAGGTGACTTGTTGACCAGGTAACATGTAGTATCCACCACCTCTGCCCAGAATTCTTGTCCTAACCTGGCACCACTGAGCATGCTTCTTCCCCTTTCCATCAACGTCTTGTTCATTCTTTCTACAACTCCATTTTGATGATGTGCATATGGAGTAGTCTTCTGCCGTGATATACCACACTTCGTACAGAATTCTTCAAATTCCTCACTGCAAAACTCTCCACCATTATCTGTCCTCAACACCAATATCTTCTTCTCTGTTTAGTTTTCCACGAGAGCCTTAAATTCTTTAAACTTGTCAAAGGCTTTATATTTATTCTTAAGGAAATATATCCGTGTATTCCTTGAGAAGTCATCTATAAATGATACATAGTGCACAAACTTACCCAGTGATGTAACCTTCGTAGGCTCAAACACATCACTGTGCACAAGCTCTAATATCTGTTTTGCCCTCTTACCACCAAAGGCAAACTCACAAGATTCTGCTTCTCGTATACACAATTTTCACAGAAATCAAAATCCAAAAAGCTATTACTCATACCTTCTATCATACCTTTACCATGAAGTATTCGAAGGCCCTTCTCTCCAATATGTCCAAGCCTTTGATGCCACAACATGGTCTTCTCTCCAAAGACCACTAGATTTTCTGCTCCACTTTCAAGAACCACAAAATTGTTGCACCCATCAATAACAGTGCTACCTTGCAGCTTGTACAGAGTTTCAATTTGAATTCCCGCATCAATACCAGTGCTCTCCAAACCATTTTGCAGGTATCCTTCTTGAACACTGCTTTTACACCTGCATCATCCAGCTTAATTACATAAATTTCTGGCCAATGCAGGAATATGCAGAACACCTGGAAGTGTTCTAACCCTTCCACCTTGCAACTTCAACTTTACTTTTCCACGACCAATGATTATAGCATTCCTATCATCCCCTAAGAAGACATCAACACCATTGTATTTCTCATACTTAAAGAACTACTCTCTATGGGGAGTGAAGTGAAAGGATGCACTTGATTCAATCAACCATGCCTCATGATCTACATGTGTACTTGAAGAAGCCAAGTACACATCCCCACCTTCATCTCAGGTGGTTTTCACCTCTGTAGAAGGAGCATCATCAGATCCCTTTCCTTTATTGGGAGCTTTAGATTTACAGTCCCTTTTGTAGTGTCCTTCCTTTCCGCATTTCCAGCACACCACCTTTACAGGTTTTCCTGGAGATTTAGATATCCCTCTAGATTTATAACTCCCACTCGATGACCTATTTTTGTTTCTGTTCTGTAACCATCCTCGTATAGACAAGGCATCACCATTACGGCACTCCATATTTTTCCGTCTCATCTCCTCCATCAACAAGGATGAGACTCTTTCATCAAACTGTAAGGCTGTTGCATTGCTACCTATTGCAATAACCAGACTATCCCACAAATTTGGTAGAGAACACAACAAACTGATGCACTTATCTTCATCTGGAATTTTAATATCAACAGATGCTAATTGTCATACCACAATATTATATGCATTCAGATGCTCTGTTACCGAGTCTCCATATTTCATCCTCAGGTTATATGACTTTTTCCATAGGAACAGTTTATTCGCCAGAGACTTAGATTGGTACAAAGTCCCTAACTTGTCCCACAAAGCCTTCACCGTAGCTTCCCTTGATACATTCAACAATACTGAATATGAGACACACAATCGTATTGTGCTCTTTGCCTTCCGATCCAACTTCTTCCATTCTTTATCAGACACTCCCGTTGGTTTAGTACCTGGATCTACCATGATCCACTGATCTTTATCCACCAACAGATCTTCCATCTTGAGTTTCCACAACTCAAAACTATGACCATTAAATTTCTTGATATATATCTTTCCATTGCTCACAATCTTCTTTCACCACCAGAATCAATCTCGCAGATCTCCCACTGAACAGGGTCTACCAGAGGCCCGAGTGAAACCCCTCAGCAACAAAGGCTTCCCCTTGAAGCCAAAATTGCTCCCATACCAAATGTAGGTTTTAACCCTGTACAGAAATTACCTGCATACGAATTCTAAAACACAGAAAATAAACAATGCGAGAGCATAACACATAAAACACATATACACAAAGATTTTCCCCTGGATCCCAAAACCGAGAATACCAGCTTGATTTTTAATTATGTTCCTTTAAATGTTATAATACATATCTATACATGTCGAAGCATCCAATACCATGGACCGAAAACCATTGCATCCAAAAAACATGTGTGAAAATCATGCACAAAACCATAGGTGGGTTTGCCCAACCTAAAATAGGTTCCAAAACCGGTTCCAAAACCAAAATTTTCTGGCGCGCTGCCTTGGACCCCATAAAGTGGCGTTACGGGTACACCTCAAACCCCCTGTGAGCCCCCCCCTCTAACCCCCCGGTTAACTATGTGGGCTAGGCGTTGAAAGAATATAACACAACCCAACAATAGGTACTCTTTTTTATCATCACCCTACGTGGATATTGCCTCACAATTATTAATTCCTACACTTTAAAGTCCTTAATGTATATATGGGTCACCACTGCTTACGTTGGCAACATCTACCTACCTTGCCACAATTTTCATTATGAATTGAATTTTGATCGTAGGAACAAAATATTTTCACTCCTAAGGGTGACACCCTAGGTGGACCTGCAGTCTATACACAAGTATCATTTTTCTACAGTCAGTATATGTAATCCACTATTTATATACCACAATTCTAGCATCACCATACTCCCCACTATTTACAATAATTTTTGTTATACATAGGTTATAGCTTGGAGTTCCTATAGGAATAATGTATTTATTATGCCATCTAAATTCCTTAGGGTATAAAAACTATATACATCAATGCAATAACATTATTTTCAAATATCATACCACAATTCTAGCATCACCATACTCCCCACTATTTACAATAATTTTTGCTATATATAGGCTATATATTAGAGTTCTTGTATTAGTAATGTATTCAGTGTGCCATCTAAATTCCTTAGGGTATAAAAACTATATACATCAATGCAATAACATTATTTTCAAATATTAAACATTATAACAATTACGTTTTCTATAGACCCCAACATGCTATTTCCAAAACCTTTCAAATTGAGAATAATGTATTAATTGATCCACAGTACTAGATATAAAACAAATTACTATAATCGTAATAATTTTCATGAATTACTATTTTCCAAAATATTCCAAGGTATATATAAAACATTCTTAAGCTACAAATGTAGACTTAACTCAAATCATCATGAGAATAACAATTTCTACATACCATTTCAGATTCTAGAGGCATAGAAAAGTAATAATAATATTTAAAAATAACAAATAACAATCTAACGAGTAGCACTGCAGAAGAGGTACACTTGAAAATAGACAATGTTTCTGCCCAACCATAGAACTGCTTCTCTTAAGTTCATCCTCAAGTAGAGATTCATTTTATAAGGCATCAACAACCACTATTGATCCTTGAAATAGGCATTTTATGCCTTCCTTCAATGAAGGATTTTATGCAATAGGCGTCCCGCTTTTCTGTTTTTTCACACCATTAGCCTAGGCTCTTTTTCAAAAAATCTCGCTTTTATCTCCAACGATTTTTTATGCCAATCCTAGTTTAGCATTTATCTCTAGTTAAGGACTTAATGGATCTTTTTGTCCCATCGATTAAGTTTATCCAGAATTATTTCTAGAATCCTTATCATGGAAAAAAATATATCATATAGAATCTCATCTGCAAGTGTCTAATTCTCAAGTGTTTCCAATTTACCGTTCATTTAGTAATAAAATGTTTATGGACATAATTATGTCATCACATTTCATGAAGCTTCTGTCATGCTGACATTATAGTTCATTTTTACCAACATAATAATAATACTAATACTTTCAGTAATGGAGGGGTATCACATTCTCTGTCCCTTTTATTTACACTGTCCTCGGTGTTTAAGTTTCAACCCCTTTCTTCTAAAACATTGATGGATACCTTTTATTGTTTTCTTCTTCATGTTCCCAAGTAGCTTCGTTAGGATTGAAATGCCTCCATTGCACTTTAACCCGAGCAACGACTTGATCTAGGTTCCACCTCTACCATTTTCCAATCAATAATGTGAGTAATAGGAGTTGTGGTGAGTAAGCACTTTAATTTATCAAAAATATCCTGGCATTCGACAGTCCACTAAAAATTTTTGCTCGTTTTTCTTGCAAGGAGGAGATAGGATATGCTATTTTGAAAAATCATTCAATAAACCTACGATAATATCCAACAATTTCCATGAATGACCAAACAACAACTACATCTTTGGGTATGGTCAAGTTAACCATGGCCTTCACTTTGTCTGGATCAACTGCTAACCCTTCCTTTGAAATAATATGCCCCAGATATTGTATTATGGTTTTATAGAACACACATACAACTTATTTTCCCTTGAATTTTGTAGGACTAAATTTTGGTGTTCCTTATGTTCTTCTTTATTTCTAGCATATACGAGAATATTATCAATAAATACTAGCGCAAATTTGTCTAAATATTTATTGAGTATATTGTTCAGTAAACATGTGAAATTTTTTGTAGAAGCTTTCAAATAAATCACATAAGAAATGATTGATGGTCAAAATTTCAAACCTACTAATGGGGATAATGATCAAGACCTAAATGAACCTCACTAGTAGGTTTGAAATGTTGACCATCAATCACTATTTATGTGATTTATCTAAAACCTTCAACAATAATTATTATGGATCACAAAAGTCTTAGATCACATGAAAGTTATAAGGGCATTTGTAAGACCAAATGATAACATTACAAACTCGTAGTGCCCATATTTGGTTCTAAATGTTGTTTTATAGATGTCCTCATTTTTAATTCTCAACTGATGATATCCTATTCTTAGATTGATTTTGGAAAAGATGGTGGCTCCCCTTACTTGGTTGAATAAATCATCAATGCGAGGTAGGGGATACTTATTCTTGATAATTAGCTTGTTTAGATGAAAATAATAAATGCACATTTTGAATGTGCCATCTTTATTTTTAACAAAAAGTACAGGTGGCCCCCATGGTGACACACTAGGCCTAATATATCCTTTATCTAGCAGTTCCTCTAACTGCACCTTCAACTCTAATTAACTCTGGTGAAATCATCCAATAAGGTGCTCTAGACACTAGGGCTATACCAGTACCAAGCCAACAGAGAAGTCTATATCTCTGTGGGGTGCTAGACTAGTAACTTCATCCAGAAAGACATCTAGAAATTCCTTAATGATTGGTATAGTATCCAATTTTATCTATTTTATTTGATCTTCACTTTCTTCTACATGAACCATAAATATTTGACACCATTTATGGGCATTCTCTTTCATTTTTAGGGTTTTTATTTTCATAACTGATATTGGCTTTGGCACACCTTTAATTGTTTGAGTTTGTCCTTGATGGTTTACACTAGTCATTATTTTTGATAGGAAGTTTATAAGGGTTGCTTGTTGCTCCAACCAATCCATTATAAATAATATATCATAACACCCAAGGGGAAGTACATTAAGGTCTATTGTTGTTAAGTAAACATTCATATTAAGTTGACATTGTTTCACTTGGCTAGTGACTCTTCTCTTGTTTCCTATTGCTAATTGCACCAGCCAAGTTGTTCTATATTTTTCAATTTTGAGTTTACATTTTTCCACTATTTGTGGTCCAACATAGCTAGGACTAGCCTTATGGTCAATTAAAACATAAATAGATAAGTTGGTGAGAGCAATTTCTATCTTAATCATTGTCGATTGATGTTCCACTTGTCTATCCTATGAGACTACTCTTATTCTCTAAATACTCGTAGCAAGATCATTCATTGTAGTAGCTTCATGGAGAACTTGTATATTCTTGTACATACCTGGGGTTGTGTGGACAATGTCTCAACAAATGAGGTTCGCCACACCCCCAACATTTTAATGATCCCTTCTCCTTATCTCCACTACTTCTTTTAACATTCAAATCGATGGTTTTTTACCCTGCCTGAGAGTGTACTTATTCATTTACATTCACATTACTAAAAAAATTTCACTGATGTTCCCTTCCAAAGTTCTTAAGATATCTTGGTTCTTTTCATCTACCTCCCATTGTGGCTTTGGTCTTATCCTTATTTCACCAAATCTTAGAACCTTCAACCTTTCTTTTAAGTTATTGGTAGCATAACGTTTCTTTCCTCACAGCCTAATCAATTGTTTTAGGGTTATCAAACTCGATATGTTCCTTATAAACTGTAGGAAAATAGTTTACGTACCACTGCACTTTAGCTTTTTCTTCCTTAAGATAAGGGACATATCTTGGTAAGTTTGTAAATTTTACTACAAACTCATCCATTGTGAGTTTTCCTAATCTTAATTCATGAAACTCTTTACTGTGGTCATCATAATGTTGCTCACTTAAGTAATGATTCTTAAAATGTTTGAGGAATTCATCCCACGATATTGGTTTTTCGTCAAGAAAATGTACACTCTCCATCTCTTCACAACACAGGCCAACTTTGCCTTGTAATTGATAAATAGATAATCTGGCTTTCAAATTGATTTCATAATCATAAACCTGAAAATAATCTGTCATATTCAATAACTAGGCTTCCACATCCTCCTCCTTCTCCCCATCAAAAGTAGGGCACTTGATCTTCCATAATTCTCCTTAGAGTTTTGTCTATTTCTTCCACTTGGGATTTTTGGGATAAGTTCTATTTGACTCCCCTTCACTATCATATTTTTATGATTCTATCCTCCCTTTCTTCAATACCTTTGGTTCCACCATTTTTTGGCTTGATTCTCTATCCAACTTCTGATCATTCTTTCTTTCTCCTTGAAAAACATATCAAATGTTCATTGCTATTTCTTAAATATGTTAATACTCGTTGTAGATTTTGTATGACATCCATGAATACATTAGTAGTTGCGGTAGCCCCATCCCCTAGTTCAAGATATATACCATCCCCTGGGGGGATGGCAGGTGTTTCTTCATCCATCTTACTCAATATGTCCTTAGTGAATTTACCCTTCAGTTAGAGAGAAAAATCAATTGTTAGTTTTTTTCTTCCAATATTTTATCAATCATATAGTTCACACTTCTATTCATTATTTATTTTCGTATGGTGGTTTATTAAGGCCCAATGGAGAACATGGGCTCTTATACCATCTGTCACATATCCTTATTAAAAGTAACATTTTGTTTTCTTTTTGTTTTTTTCTAATGGAACCTAACTTACTTCCTTCATTGTTATTAGTCATATATAAATAAACTCATCTCTAGTAACAATTATACTACCATTACTTCCTTCAATGTTATTAGTCATATATAAATAAACTCATATCTAGTAACAATTATACTACCACCAGTGTAATAAACATATTCTTCTAATAATTTCGAAATCACTATATGCTTGGCCTTTATACATTATGTTTCTATATTTTGGTATCATACTATTTTTTTGGATTAAGTTTCCAAAGTATTTTTAGTAGTGTTGCTATAATTTCTTCAACTTTTACCATGGATTAATGTGTGACAATATAAATCAATGTCAGTGATGTGACCATGATGGGTTTATTTTCTTTCTATGGTTCATGAACATCCTTAATATCTCTTTATACATATGCACCATAATTTTCAAAATTCTTCATAGTTTAATCACCAAGACCTAGGGCCACCTTGGTTAATCTTATTAGGAAAGAGGTGTTGAAGGATGGATATGATAGTTCTGTTTATGTCTATGCCCTACCATGGTCGCATGGTTTAGCTCTATGCACCACACACCTAATGGTTATTAATTGACCTTTGTCTGTCCTGCTCAGAGTTATAGAACGCGGCAATCCAAACCTGCCACATAAATCTCTTCATGTGATGAGTTGAGGGTCGTTCATGTGATGAGATTTAGTTTATTGGTTTATGTTTAATGGTGGAGATAGCTTGATGAGAGATCAATGGTTAGATCTTATTAACTCAAATCCTATACTATTTTTCCCTAACCTAACTTCCATTCAGTCATATTTGCCACCACATTCAAGGTTTGGAGGGTTCACAGAGTTCCCCTACCTGATTCCTGAGAGAAGAGGATCACCAACCCTCTCATCTCATTGTGTGCTTTCCATTCAATGAAACCACAACCACATCATGCATGACTTGCTGCTCATGGGTAACCCCTATGTTTTTCTACGAATTTAAGATGCATGAGTTTTTGCATATTACAGGGTATATGTATGTATGAGGTTTTTTACCATGGTTTTACTTCTGAGGTTGAAGTTTAATTTTGAATTTGGTACTATGTGTAGGTGCGTGATTTCTGGGGGATACTTCATCCCTTTTTGACATAGGGTCAAGACATGGCGAGTAGCTTTAGGTAATACATTCACTCTGTGTACGCTCTAGTCCCTTTAAGGTTTCTACTATGTTTCCTTTTTATTTTAACATTCTCGATTTCTCCATGTACAAGGATGAAGGTTCAAACTACTATTGTGATTTGTAGGGTTTCCAGGTTCATGAGTACCTTTTTAAAACATTCTCTCACTGAATTTCAAGAGTTCAAATTGAGCTCTGCCCTAGGTGTCTCCTACGTAAACAATTTGTGTTTTCTATTGCTTCCCTACTGAAATTTCACATGGGGACAAAGGTTCTGTAATTACTCTATCTTCCTTACTTTGTTCTCGCTTGGCGTAGGTACTAGGGATTAATATTCATCCCCCCTTTGATCAACAAGTTAGAATTTTCCCCTAAATTCTTTTCTTACTTTCGTCTATGGTTGTTCAACCACTAGACTTTGTCACTACTAATCTTGGGTCTCTACATTTTTTTTCTTGATCATAGGTACCTTATGGACCTTTTGGCTATGATTCGATTCCATTGCTTGCAGGATTTCATCCTTTTGTTAATTGGTTTCACTATTGTGTAAATTCCATGTTGGTTGAAACTCCTCCACTTCAATGGGATTTGGGTACTAGAATATTTGTGATCTTTTCCTTTATTTCTCCTGTTGCACTGATGGACGATGTTAGGTCACCTTACCTAGAACATTGTTCCTTCAATCGCTCCACATAAAAAGAAGATAACTCTACTCTAACTTGTATTTAATTTCCAAATCCTTTTTGTTAGTTGTAAATGTAATCCTTAATGAGTTGGTAGATAATGTTAGTACACTTTTCTGTCTAGACATTATCGTGTTTTATTCTATATATCTAGCTTTCAAATGTAGGCATGATATGAGGTCGACGACATACATGTTATCTATACATTTCACTTATTTAATGGAAATGGAATTTGTTGGGGTTTGATTATCTGCAATTATGTTATGTTTATGGGTTGTGGAGTAAAATATTTCAGTCATTAGTTTACTATGCCATCATATCAGTTCTTCTCTAATTTTCTTGCTCTTTTCTATATTACATTGTACATTGGGATTTCATTGACATATAGAATAGTTTGATCGTAGTGTAAATTTTATTTTGTGATTCCTTTGTTTCTAATTCCACTGAAATTGTGCAATTCCTTATAGAGTAACTTATAGGTGTGTTTTATATCAACCATGTTTAGATAGAGTAATCATCATATACCATAGCCTATGGACATACTAAGCATGCACTTTATGAAATCTGAATTCATTTCTCAAAATTTCTTCGTTTATAATAAGTATTCCCTATGGCCTATTTCCAAAAGAGAAGAATAGCTCCCACCCTTAATCTAATGGATATGAAATAGTTATTGTTTGTGTAACACATTCTCATCATCGCAATTAATTAACAATATCTAGTTGTGTTGTTTACCTGTCTTATACAAATTTTAATAGGTCTCGCTAATACCCTATGGTTTTAGTCTAGGATCACAATAGATTGTAACCATTTAGAAGGACTCTGTTGGCATTATGAGACAAGTGTTGTCCTTGATGGAAAATCACTCAGATGATAAATTATAGTGCAGCAAAGTTAT
>APFE030119707.1:0-11329 GCA_000404065.3 Pinus taeda | reverse complement strand
TTTAAGCTCCAAGTTTATGATAACCCATGGTAATACCAAGATCTTACAAGATTTTATAATTGAGTAAAATATTCGCCATGACTCGTGAGAGATTCGCCAAAAAATTATATATACATATTATATTATTGATAAAATCGCCTTCCATTTTTCCTATATACCATGAAGATTCGCCCATTTATTATACTTATAAATTTAGGGGTGTTCTTAAAATTTTCCCTGCCTTGATTGGTGAGAAGATCTGCCAACTTGTTGGCCTGTCTTTGAACCTGATAGAAACTGACAGTGCGAAGACTTTGGAGATGACCCTGAATTCTTTGGAAAACTCGGATGAGTTTCCAGTGTTTGGAGACTTTCTCCGGGGCTGTTCCACTACTAATTCTTTTCACCGAGTTGATGGCAAATTCAAAGTCTGCTTCTATTATTAGATTCTGGCAGTTGTTTTGATTCATCCATTCTAAGCAATGCTCCAAAGCCATTAGCTCCGCCATATTATTGGTGGTTGTACCTAAGTGACAATGGAATATGCAGATGATACTTCCCTCTGCATCCCTTAAAATTCCTCCATACCCAGTAGTTCCTAGGTTTCCTTTTGAAGCCCCATCAATGTTGTACTTTAAATATCCTTCTGGGGGAGGCTTCCAGAAATCCTTCTCCGTGTCCTTTGAGATAACCTTTCTATCTATGCTTTGAAGAGTGAGTCCCTGCATACCCACCTGCCTGAGAATTTTTATATTTGTATCTGAGGGAGGATTTTTAGGGTAGTTCCAAACATAGGAACTCACTATCTCCCTTAGCTATTTTAGGATCAACTCTAGCAGTCATTGAGGAGGATTCTTTTCATCCTTAAAGATCCTTTTGTTTCTTTCCTTCCAAACATTCCATATGATGAAGCTTGGTGTTAGGGCCCAAGCCAAATTGAGAAAATCATGATTCAAAAAATTTCTTCTCCAATTATTGAGCGTGTTACTGATACTCACTCTGTCCCTGTCAGTTTGTTGAAAGATAGTGACAAATATGTCCCATAACTAGGAGGTAAACATGCAACTATTGAGTATATGCTCAATTGTTCCTCTTGAGCCTCACACAGCTAGTATCTTGAAGGCCCTAGAACCCCCCTTTTCCTGATATTATCCCAAGTTAATATTTTCTTGTGGTGCACCAACCACATGAAGAGTTTGATTTTCATCCACCGTTGGTGCCTCCAAAGATTTTGCCATTTTTTTTCTTGAACCTGGGGGTCCCTCGCTTGGAGAATACCTTTAGCTTCCTTAATATTGAAGGTTCCCTCTTTATTATTGCCCCATCTCAGTTGGTCTTGCCCACCTGATACTAAGATCTTCCTTTGTTCCACCATTTTCATGAGTTCACCAGCTTTTGTTTTCAGGGGATTATTATTCTGCAATCAATGTGTCTCCAAATTCTCCATTTTTCTATATGATGAGTATGATCCTAGTAGTCCTCTACCTTAATTAATTCTTGGGTATTTGTCTCTTGCTTAAGGTCAAGGAAGCTCTCTTTTAATAGAATTGGTTCTTGTTGCCACTTGTCTTCCAAGAAAAGAGCTAGATCTCCTTCTCTGATTTCCCAGAAACTATTTTCTTGAAATTGACTTCTATTCTCCCAGGCTTTGTTCTAAATATGAGAGCCCTTTATTATTCTCGACATTCTTATGGGATCACTATTTTTCCAGGAGCTAACATATTTTTCTTTCCATAAATTTTCCCATTGGGCCTTTGGATTCTGAACCCAACGCCACCAAAGTTTGGCCCCTCAAACTTTGCTGAGAGTTTCTTGATCATCCAAGCCTAGCCCTCCATGGTTTTTTTGTTTACAATTTTTCTCCCAAGACACTAAGGCCCATTTTTTCCTATTCTCCTCCTTTCCCCAAAGAAAGTTTCTTTGGATATTTCTAAATTACTATGATACTCCTTTTAGAGCTGGGAGGGCTAATAGCATAAATATAGGGATTGCTTCAAGAACTACTTTTGTGAGCACCAACCTACCAGCAAGATTTAAAGATCTACTGGTCCATTTATTGACCTTATCCTACAAATTATTGATCAATGGTTCCCAAATGCTCTTGAGCATTGGTTTAGCAGTGAGAGGGACCCCTAAATATTTAGATGGCAAAAAATCCCTTTGAAAACCTAGAATTATGGAAATATTTTTCTGAATAGCAATATTGGTATTGAAGAAAAATATTTTTGATTTGGAGAGATTAACTTCCATACTTGAAGCCAAGGCAAATAGATTCAGGATTTTTTTGTAGTCTGAAGCTTCTTTGACTGTAGGAATACCTTGTAACATGGTGTCATCTACAAATTTTTGGTGATTCAGGGCCTGACCATTATCAGTTAATTTTCAGGCCCTTGATCTTTCTTGTTACTTTGGCATGCTTGATAGACCGTCCTAGTCCTTCCATCATGAGGATGAAGAGAAAGGGAGAGAGTGGGTCTTCCTGTCTGAGTCCTCTTGAAGGATTGAAAATCTTAGAGGGAGAGCCATTTACGAGAATTGAAAAGCTGGGAAACTTCACCAGATCCATTACCCATCTGACCCAGTTATGATCAACTCCAAACGTAATAACAATTCTTTTGATATAGTGCCAGTTCATTTTATCATAAGCTTTGGCTATATTCTATTGCATAATCATGCCCGCCTACTTCTTTCTTGATAGAGAGTGAACCGCCTCGTGAGCTTGAATGATGTTTTCAAGAATTTGTCTTCCTTCCACATAACCGAATTGTTCCCTTGAAACTAGAATAGGGAGCAGAGGTTTGAGTCTGTTGGCCACTACCTTGGATACTATCTTGTAAACCACATTGCATAAAGCTATGGGTCTATACTTCTCTAGTGTTTGAGCATTATCCTGTTTAGGTATCAGGGCAGTAAAGGAGGTATTGAGCACTCTCAGAATGGTCTATTCACCCTGGAATCCTCCACAACCTACAAAATATCATGTTTAACTATACTCCAACAATCTTTAAAGAAATCAACATTGAAGCCATTCGGGCCTGGTGCTTTTCCATTCTGCATATCTTTGAGGACTTCACTGATCTCCTCTTCCGTTTCTGGCCTGTTAAGGTTGAAATTATCCTCTCTGGATACCAGCTTCGGTATATGACAGGTTGCCTCCCTGATGAAATGCTCTCTGTTTGAATTGTTCTCCTATGTTATGCCTTGGAAGTGCTAGACTAACACCGCTTCTATGGCCTCATGGGATTTCTCAAACTCCCCCTCCTCATTCTTTATTGAAGAGATTCTATTGTAAGCTATATTAGCAATGGTGGATTTGTGAAAAAAAATTGTGTTACGTTCTCCTTCTTTTAGCCATTGAACTCTAGACTTTTGTCTCCACAAAATTTCCTCTTGTTTACAGAGATTTTCCAAATCTTGATGATGCTTATCAACTTGCTCACTTTTGACTTTATCAAAGCCTTCCGTGATCAAAGCTTGGTTGAGAACCTGCATTTTGTTTTCAACAAATTTTTTTCCTAAAAAATATTACCAAAATCATTCTTGTTCCACTCTTTGAGCCTGACCTTGATGTGCTTAAGTCTTTTATGGAGTAAGAACATGCTTGTCCCCTGGATCTGCAAATCTTCTAACCACCATTTTTCAATATTGCTTATGAAATCTGGGTGATTCAGCCAAATGTTTTCAAATCTGAAAGGTTTGTTCCTGGGAATACCAATGCCCTTGATCTCCAATTGAACCAGCCAGTGATCTGAGCCTCCAAAAGGAAGAACTCTCACTATAACTTCCTGATCTGTTAGCATAAGGTCCTCTGAGATAATAAATCTATCTAACTTGGAAGCTATGTGGGTTTCTCCTCCTCTTTTGTTGTTCCAGGTAAAGATTCCCTTATTCATATCTGTATCTACTAGTTTCATATTATTTATAAAGGTTCAAAACTGTAAGGAGTCTTTGCTGAGAGTTCTGGTTCCCCCCTTTTCTCCGAAAGCGACTAGATCATGTTGAAGTCCCCTCCCATGATCCAGGGAATTCCTGTGTGTCTCTCCCTAAGGTCCACAAGAGAATCTAGGAACCTGAGTTTGTCATCCATTTTTTGAGGGCCATACACATTCGTGACTAGATAAGTATTCCTCTCTCCTACAGGTTGAATAACTACTAATAAATAACTCCTTGATGCCTCCGCATCTATTATGTAATTTTAAGGGGATTCCAAAGGGTGAGAATGCCCCCCACTGTGTTCTCTACTTTAACTTCTAAAAACTCAAACCTACTGAGCCATTTGCTATGGAGTTATCTTAATTTCTGAAAGGAACACTTCGTTTCTTGGATGAAGATAATATTTGACATTGCTTGTTTCATTCTATTACTAAGAAATATTTGCTTTCTTTTACTTCCTAGAACCCTAATATTCCAAGATGTGAACTTCATAATTAAATATTTGTGAAGGAATAACTGGATAGGTCTTTCATCTTACTTGAGTCTATCATGCTTTCCGTACTCCATCAAGATTTCATTCTACTTTTTTCTACCTCTCTTTTTCCTGGGTTTCTAGTAGCTAGACCAGTAGTTGTTTTCATCATTTTCACCCCTCTATTGTCTTTCTTGTCAATGTTTTTCCCCTTCTCCAGAACTTTGGCCTGAGTTTTCCATAATAATAATTGTTGTATTCTATTGAGCTCTTCTTGTGGCAACGAGTCCACCCCTCCCGTGGTTCCCTAAAACAAGAACACTTCTAGATCTAGGTGTTCTTTATCCAGAATCTCCTAAAGATCACAATCCTCTTGCTCCATTTCACTTTGGGTCATTTCCTGATCCATCTCCAGTTCTGTATCACTAATCATGGCTTCTTTCTGAAACTCAATATCCTCCATATGTTCACCTTTTTCTTCTACCTCCTTTTTCTCAAAGCTTCCTTCCAATACTGGATCTTCTTCTTTGGTTTCTTCTTCTTCTTCCAGAACATGGAATTTGTTCTGACTAACCTATTGCCCGTCATTTTGAAGTACCTTTGTCCCTCTCTTGCTGCTTTTTCCTTGATTAGTTACCTTGTGAAAGCTTTCAGTATCCTTCATTATGTTAGCTTTGCTTTTGTTTACTGCTTTACTAAGAGGGTAGTCTCTGATTAGATGCCCATGTTCATGATATTTGCGGCATCTGAACGGAATATGCTCATAGTCTATTGTTTGTATCCATTCTTCATCATAAACTTCCGAGATCACCTCATCCGGAAGAGCTCCTGATAGGTCCATTTACACACAAATCCTAGCAAAGGACATAAATTTTCCTCTTCTGGTAGCTTCAGAAGCATTGACAAAACGTCCTAATTTATTGTCTATGGTAGCTAGTGATTCATTTTGCCAATAATCAAGAGGTAGAGGGTAGAGCCTTATCCATACCGATACCGAAGTGAAAGTCTCTTGTTATGGGACAAAATTCATCATCCAAGGCCGCATATAGAGGCCTTTTGCAACATAAAAGTAGGGCCCTCCTTCAAACACTCTGTCTTTGTCTTCAATATTTGTAAACACCACCGTGAAGAAACCCTTTGACCCAAGATGTAGGTCTATGCTCCCTTTAGGTTTCTAGTGGTATTTGATCCATGTCTGTAAAGCTTTTTCTATGGGCCATGCTGCTATCAACTTGCAAATGATAGCATAAGTCCTCATGTGCTCTCTGTGTGCATACAAAGTTGGATCATTTAAGACTACTCTAGGTGTGAACTTAGCTTTGGGTTTGCAGGGTCCCTTTTTTTTATCTTGAAAACCCTATTTTTTGTCTTCTTCCTCCTTGTCTTTAGTATTGACCTTTTCCTTATTTTTGGTTCCTATTGTCTCTTCTTCCACATTCCTTTTCCCTTTCACATTAGTGTCTCTAGAATTATCAAGAGGTTTCTTTCCTGTACTTGCTACTGCCTCCTTATAGGAGGGAGTGGGGCTACCTCCTCCGTGGGTCTCCATGGAGATCGACCTCTGAAACTTATCAGAATCCCTAGTTTATCGCCTTGTGTTTCACTCTCGCTCCTTTCAAATCCATCATATTTCGAGGTTATTTCTCTTCTTAAGTCAGCAGTGTGTTCTTTAATTCTCTGCAAGTACAAATATTTCACCAATAAGGTTGTGGCATGTTAGATATGAGCATTTAAAATTTGAAATTATCTCTTAAATTCAAAATCAGGGAATGGTTAAAGTAATTCCAACTTTTAAGAAAGAAAATACAAGACATGAAGCTTTCATTTACAAGAAATAAAGTCGAGATGCTTTTCCAACAAGTTCATGGCATGCAAATAGGCATTTACAATTGGTTTACAGTGACATTTATGGACCTCTACAAACCTCTATAGAAGGTTGTAGATATTTTTTACTCTTCATTGATGATTTTAGTAGAATGACTTAGGTTTATTTTTGCACATTCAAAAATTTTAAGACTTTTCAGTAACTAGTTGAGAATGAAGTTAAAGAGAAAATTGGCACTCTCACGACAGACAATGGAGGGGAATTCACTTCCATTAATTCCAAACTTACTGCAGGTATAATAGTATCAAAAGACAAGTTTAAAATTTCTACACTCCGGAACATAATGGAGTAGTAGAGTGAATGAATCACACATTATTAGGGATGGAAAGATCCATGATAACTTTCAAAATTTTAAGTCCTTCATATTGGGCAAAAACAATACATACAACAATCTGCTTAGGAACATGTCTCCTACTTCTTATTTTGAAGGGAACTACACCATATGAAGCATGGTTTGGATTGAAACCTTAAGTCAAACATCTTAGATTTTTTGGTTCAGTATGATATGCCTTAGTTCAAAAAGAAAAGTGAACTAAGCTTGATTCACAAAGTTTGAAGTGTATAATGATTGGGTATTTCGATGAAAATAAGGGATATCGTCTTCTCTCCAATGGAAATTTTATTGTTAGAAAGGATGTTATAATTTATGAAATAGAAAGCAAGAGTGCCACATAGATAGAAAGTATTCTACAGAAATTGGAATCTAAGGGAGACAAAAACAAAAGAAAAATGAAAAACCAACCAAGTACACAACATTGGTAAGAGATTGAATTGCCTTCATCAGAAAATGGTTCACCCAGCTTACCTACTTCATCTATACCATATGGATCTTCTAGAAGTTCAACTGAATATTCTAGAAGCAGTTCATCTAATAGTGACTCTCCACCCCCTAAACCTTCAAATGATTGAAGAATATTTTTTTATATCAAGTCACTTTATAATGATGGTCATTATTCTAATCCACAAACAAGTGAACATCAACTTCCTAAATGGGCTATTCAGCTTTTGAAGGATGTTATACTAGTTGAAAAAAAATAAATAGGAACAAGAAGTTCACAAAGAAATGAAGAATTTTTTGTTGGGTTGTGTTATATTATTTCCATGACTAGCTCCCCTAGTTAAACCGGGGGGTTAGAGGGGGGGCGGAGTCCCCCCCTCGTTGCATTGACTACGCAACAGCCCCCCCTGTATGGGGGGTTTGAGGGGGGTGGTTAGCCCCCCTCTACGAGGTCTAGGGAAACACCTTGGGGAATTTCTTTTTGGACCCTATATTAGGTGGGTAGACCTACCTATGGTTTTTTTCATGGTTTTCACACATGGTTTTTGACACTATGGTTTTTATTCCATGGTATTGGATGCTTTGACATGTATATATTTGTATTGTAACATTTAAAGGAACATAATGAAAAATCAATCTGGTAGTCCCAGTTTTGGGATCCAAGGGAAAATCTTTATGTATATGTGTTTTATGTGTTATGCTCTCATGTTTTTTATTTTCTGTTCTTAGAATTCGTATGCAGGGAATTTTTGTATGGGGTTAAAACCTACATTTGGTATCAGAGTTGTTTTGGATTCAAGGGGACACCTTTGTTGCTAAGGGGTTTTGCTTAGGCCTATGGTAGACCATATTCAATGGGAGATCTGCGGGATTGATTCTGGTGGTGAAAGAATATGGAGAGCAGTGGAAATATAGAGATTGAGAAATTTAATGGTCAGAGTTTTGAGTTATGGAAACTCAAGATGGAGGATCTGTTGGTAGATAAAGATCAGAGGATTGTGGTAGATCCGGGTACTAAACCAACGGGAGTGTCTGATGAAGAATGGAATAAGTTAGATCGAAAGGAAAAGAGCACAATACGATTGTGTGTTTTAGATTCAATATTGTTGTATGTATTAAGTGAAGCTACAATGAAGGCTTTATGGGACAAGTTAGGGACTTTGTACCAATCTAAGTATCTGGTGAATAAATTGTTCTTACAAAAAAAGCTGTATAATCTAAGGATGAAAGATGGAGACTCGGTGAAAGAGCATCTGAATGCATTTAATACTATGGTAAGTCAGTTATTATCTATTGATATTAAAACTTCAAATGAAGATAAGTGCATCAGTTTGTTCTGTTCTCTCCCAGATTCATGGGATAATCTGGTTATTGCAATAGGTAGCAATGCAACTGCCTTGCAGTTTGATGAAATAGTCTTATCCTTACTAATAGAGGAGATGAGACGGAAAAATATGGAGAGCCAGAATGGTGATGCCTTGTCTGTACGAGGAAGGTCCCAGAATAGAAACAAAAATAATTCATCAAGTGGGAGATCTAAATCTCTAGGAAAACCTGTAAAGGTGTGCTAGAAATGCGGAAATGAAGGGCACTACAAAAGGGACTATAAATCTAAAGCTCCTGACAAAGGAAAGAGATCTAATGATGATCCTTCTGCAGAGGTGAAAACCACCTCAGATGAAGGTGGGGATGTGTACTTGGCTTCTTCAAGTACACATGTAGATTATGAGGCATGGTTGATTGACTCAGGTGCATCCTTTCACTTCACTCCCCATAGAGAATGGTTTTGTGAGTATGAGAAATATGATGGTGATGATGTCTTCTTGGGGGATGATAGGAAGGCTAGAATCGTTGGTCGCAAAAAAGTCAAGTTGAAGTTGCAAGGTGGAAGGATTAAAACACTTCTAGGTGTTCTACATATTCCTGCATTAGCCAGAAATCTGATTTCTGTAAGCAAGATGGATGACGCAGCTGTAAAAATAGTGTTCGAGAAGGATACCTGCAATATGGTTTGGGAAGCACTGGTATTGATGCAGGGAGTTCGATTGGAACTCTATACAGGCTACAAGGTAGCACTATTGTTGATGGGTACAACAGTACTGTGGTTCCTGAAAGTGGAGCAGAAAATCTAGTGGTCTCTGGAGAAAAGACCATTCTATGGTATCAAAGGCTTGGATATATTGGAGAGAAGGGCCTTCGAATACTTCATGGTAAAGGTATGGTAGAAGGTATGACTAATAGGTCTTTGGATTTTTATTTCTGTGAAAATTGTGTATATGGGAAGCAAAATCGGGTGAGCTTCTCCTCTGGTGGTAAGATGGAAAAACAAATATTAGAGCTTTTGCAGGGTGATGTGTTTAGACCTATGAAGGTTCCATCACTGGGTAAGTTTGTGTACTATGTATCATTTATAGATGACTTCTCAAGGAATACATGGATATATTTCCTTAAGAATAAATCTAACATCTTTGACAGGTTTAAAGAATTTAAGGCTCTGGTGGAAAACTAGAAAGAGAAGAAGATAAATGTGCTAAGGATAGATAATGGTGGACAATTTTGCAAAAAGGAATTTGAAGAATTCTGTAAGAAGTGTGGTATAGAATGGTAGAAGACTACTCCATACACACCTGAGCAAAATGGAGTTGCAAAAACAATGAACAAGGCGTTGATGGAAAGGGAAAGAAGCATGCTCAGTGGTGCCAAGTTAGGACAGGAATTCTAGGCAGAAGTGGTGGAGACTACATGTTACCTGGTTAGTGTATCACCTTCCTCAGCATTGGAGGATAAGACTCCAAACGAGGTATGGACTGGTAATAAACCCTCTCTTTCACATTTGAGGGTATTTGGATGTGATGCATATGGACATGTTGCAAAGGAGAAAAGAACCAATTTGGATAGTAAATATGAAAAGTGTATCTTTATTGGGTATATGGATGGTTTAAAGGGTTATAAACTTTGGAAACCAGTAACAAGGAAGGTTGTGCATAGCTGAGATGTGGTGTTCAGAGAGGTGAAAGATTTTATTAAACATGAATTCAAATCAAAGGAACCTGAGAAGATAGAGTTTGAGCTAAAGGAGGAATAATTAGACTCTACAATAGAGGAGGAATCAGAATATGAACATCCAAAAACTCTGGTTCTGAGAAGATCAATTAGAGAAAGAAGGTAGCCTGAAAGGTATAGTCCATCTGCTTTCTATTCAAATTTTGCTTTATCTATTACTGATGATGTGTTAGGCCCCTATACTACTAGTGTAAACCCTTATTTTTATGTGTACAACCCCCTTATTATATTTTTGTACCCATGTAGTCCTCATATTGTTATTATTATGCCCCATAGAAGCCCACTATTGTTATTATTGTGGCCTTACATTATTATTGTTATGTTAGCTCCGATTATATTACGACCCCTTCGACTCCTATATATAGAAAGAAGGTCTCATCATTTGTATCATTTAAGAATTGTTCATTTATGTAATGTAAAGGAGGTTGCCCTCTCGAAGAGGCTGAATTCTAAGGCATTTATCTCTCTTTTCTATCTCTTTATGAGCTGGTTTCCTAACATTTGGTATCAAAGCTTTGGATTCTAGGGTTTCGCTACTCCAAATAGGTCATCGTGGAATCTTTGCTATAAATTTCTTTCTGCATCGTTTCAGAAGTGAAAAAACAAATACATTTGAGACGAAATTGTGTTGAACCTCAAGTTCAAATTTCAGATCTTTTTGTGCAATATTTGCGGAGATATGATCTGAGGAAGTTGGTATTTTTGCAAACTCCTGAATTACATTCCAAACAGGTGACCTTGGGAAAGTTGTCATAACTTTTGTTTTGAGCATCAGATTGCAATTTCGTCAGAAGTTACACAAAGAGGACAGATTGTAGTTTCATGTATATATGTTTTAGACCTGAAGGTCAAAACGGTGACACGTGGCACTTCATACAAGTTCACTCTTCTTAAAAGGTATATAATCAAGTCATCTTGGGAGATTGTGCATAACATTGCCTTGGAGAATCTAAATTCGATCAGACTGGTGGTGTTACAAAGATAACTTCTAGAGCTACTGCATGAAGAAATTTCAGAACTTGGAGATCTAAAATTATAGATTTACAATCATTTCAAGATTAAGCTCCTAAAATAAATAAATAAATAAATAAATAAAATTTGAGATGGGGAAGTTTGATGACAAGGATCCGGTAAATTGGATACTACAGATGGAGAAATATTTTGATCTGCATGGTGTACCACTATTACAAAAGGTATGTATTGCATCTTCATATTTAGA
>APFE030119705.1:0-10963 GCA_000404065.3 Pinus taeda | reverse complement strand
TTTGTTAAGTTATGTGAGTCCTGAGATGATTGCACGCTTAACCTTTAGCTTGAGAAACCATGACATAGGGTCATCTAAGCTGTCAAAATCACTCAGGGATCGCATCCAACATGGGTCTCACCAACACTTAACATGACTGCATCTTTGCCCATGGAATTTCAAACCAGTGACCTTCATATCACGAAGTGCCTTAACAAAACACCCCATCATTACCTATTCTACGTCTGATGGGTGTTAATTTCTTTATATTTAAATTAAATTTCATTTATCATTTAAATTATGTTAATAATTTTATACTATTTTTTAATCTTTAATTTACCTTATTATTTAATTTTATTTTTTTTAATATTTATATGGTTTTTGAACCAAAATTGTTGCTCTTATCCATAAGTTTAACTTGGAAATTAATTTTATTAATTATTTAAATTTTATTTGTACGAGATGGTTAAGGTTATTAAGGTTGTTTAGTAATCCATTTTACATAGTAAATAATATTTGTTTTAGTTTATTTAAACTTTTCCATGTTTTATTTTGTCTTTTCTTTTTTTATTATCCATTTTCGGAATTAAATAGTTTTTCTCCCATATTTCAAGAATGATTATTATTATTAAAACTATATTTAATAAATTTAGTTATAAAAAATTACAAACAATATTAATCAAATCAATATTTCTTAGTTTTTGTGATAATTTATAGTTATTTTATTTTATAATAAATTCTGTCTTAATTAGTTAATTAAATTATATTAAATTAAATGACAAGTACTGACACTATATAATCTTTATATTTTTTATTTAAATCTTATTATTATAATATTAATTAAATTTAATTAATATTTATATTCCCTAAAATATTAATTAAAAATTATTCTTTATATTCTTCTCTGAAAGCTATATATATAATTTTCTGAAGACCATCTATCCTCTTAAATCTACAAATTCTTTAAGCATATAAATTTTAGTTAAACATAACTCTTACCTTAAAAGTATAAATTTCGGAACTATTGTAATATTAGACTATAATGAAAGTGTTTAATGTTGAAAAGAACACTGATTATTAATTGTGCCATGACTAAAGGGTGTGGGATATAGAAAGCGATTTATGCCCCCAAAAAAATTTACTACTTTTAGATAGTATATAAATGTTTAGATGAATAATTAAATATATAGAGAAAGGGGATATGATCATAATTTTGAGTTTTAAAATTAATTTTATAATTATAAATGATGTATTTTTAAAATATCATTAATAATTTGATTTTAAAAATCAATTAAATAAAATATAATAAATTAATTAAAAGTATGGTTAAAACTTCGATTTATTAATTATTCAAAAGAAACATTAAAGTATCTTTCATTAGTTTAAGAATCATTTAGATTTCTTAGTCATTGAACAAAGTCTCGTGTTATTATCTTTTAAGTGAATACAATGAAACTCTCAATTTCTTAGTGAATGAGGCCACCCATGTACCACAAGGAACTTTGACCCAAAAAAGGATTTTTATTTTAACCTTTTTCCAAAAGTATATGATTTTTTAAACCAAGAGAAGTTACATAAAATTTATGATGCAAGTGGAATGTTATGCCAAGAATTGAATTGATATGCTTTAGGTAGGGAGCATTTTAAAGATGGAAATTTGTCTTAAAGTTTAGAAACCTTAGTGAATTTTACTAGTCCCTAATATCCAAACTATACAATATTTGGAGATATCTTTTTAAAAATATTCAAATTTCTATTGATTTTATATATAACATCTGTGAAATTTAAGCGATCTTTAAGGAAAAATAATTGTATTCTACAAAATTTGGGCAAATCATTTTTAGAAAAAATAGAAATTGGCGAATCTTTTTTTTGGAAAAAAACATGGAAAATTAGCTCACTTGCGAATATTAACCCCTAAATTTTTTTGTGGCTTTAGGGCAAGTTGAAGGACAAAGGTCATGGGATATAGAATGTGCTAATTAACATCTAACATGTGTCTTATTGCATCAATCTTTATCTCTAGCCTACAAGGTGGGATTATATCAAAATATCCCCAACATAGTATGTGGCTTCATTTTTGGTGTTTTTGGGGTCTTCAACCAAATTTTTGGCATGCAGTAGTCATTGGGTTTATTTCACCACTTTGGTTTCATGTCTTGCTAGAAATGTGGAGTGCATTTGGAACATGTAAAAACTTTGTTTCCCTTGTTGTCTATTGTATGGATTAGTTGTTGGGAGGTCTTTGCAAGGGCACTCTATGGTATATAAGTTTGGATTTAGTCTGTGTGTTCAATATTTTGATCATTCAATATTTTTCCAAGGGGGTGGGGCTTGGGAAGTGTGACATCACTTGGCTAATGTTCCCTCATTGTAAATAATTGTAATTATTTAAAATGTTGAGAGAAAGGGACACAGATTCCAGTTGCTTAAGGATGGTTGTTACTTGAGGAATTCACAATTTTAAATGTATCAACCATGGGTTAGTTAAGAGGTTTAAATGAGATGACTATGCAATAAATTTAATTGAAAAAAAAGAAGAACAAACCCATGTGTCTTTTGTCTCTAACATCAAGCAACGAAGGACAAAAGATTAAAGAATAGGAATGGGTTACACTGTTTAAGGCATTTTGATTGCATGGATCTTTGGAAAAAGGACAGACGATTGGTCTATTAGGAGACACGAAAGCAAGTTGATGGGCAAAATATTGGAGAATGCATTATCTCTCTCTCTCTCTCTCTCTCTCTCTCTCTCTCTCTCTCTCTCTCTCAGATGCAATGAAAAAACACCCAACAGGGAGCACTAGAAAACTCCTCCAAGGGTCAGAGGTGTAAGATAATTTTTAGAGCAGTGATCATAACTCACAATGATCAAGCTCTAGAGAAGGCGAACTAGTTGAGGAACCCTTAGAGAGGCTTGCTAGGTGAAAACATTATAAAGTGTAGTGGATTTCTTGAAGGCTAAGGAATCCACTAGAAGATTATGGATTGATGAACCTACTAAATTGGGAAGAGACACTTTGGTATTTGTGAGGGATGATGAACCATTGGGAGTTGCCTTGAGGTTGAAGCACTAGCGCTTGAATCGCTAATGAAGTAAATGTTTCCTTGATGAACTTAGTGCTTGGGGTGACAACTACAAGTAAATGTGGTTGTAGCTTGTCTAAGGTTGGGTGGAGAGTTAGATTCCCAATCTCAGTTGTCATATCTCTTTATAAGATAAGTATTCTCTTGTGACTTGTGCATGTGATTATTATGTCTCTGTTTATTGTGCTGAAATGATGTCATAATTATGTTGAGGAGTGTTGTTTCCTACATGAATGAGGAATCTCAATGTCTTGTGTAAATATTTTAAGGAATAATTCATTTCCTATGGATATATCTAAGCTGGAAATTAGCCTAGGATTTCCTAAGCATGAAGAGATGGGAATCTCTATTAATGATTAATTAATAGCATGAAAATTCCTAGATATCTGGGCATTATGTTGATGAACTATTCAAGTTAAGACTAAGGAATGTGACTTCTTATACATAAGTGTTTTTGAATGTTTTTCTTAGGAATGGTTATTATTGTGTCCATCATGAGCCTGCAAATTGGCCTAAATGGACTGTGTATGAAGAGATAGATCAATATTTCTTAAACAAATAAATATGTGCATTCAAAATACCTTGGCTATTGGGTCAATATTTACCCATAAGCTCAGGAGAGATAGCCTTAAATCTATATCCACATACATACAAGTATATGAATACTTAGTTCATCTATGCATCTGCAAACTAAGTCTAGGTTGAAGTAGTACAAGCTTAGGAGAGATATCACACACATACACACACACATATATGTATATATGTATGTATGTGTGTATATCTTTGTTTTATAGGTGACAGGTCGAATTGGTTTGAGCACCTTCATAAAGCTCAAAAGGGATAGCCCGAAAGGGCCTGCATATACCCTTATATATTTATAGATTATGTGTTGGAGGCATAGGCAAAGGCCCCTATATGTGCATTAACAATTTCCAAGCATGGGGGTTGAATCCTTAAAACTAGAGTTCTAGACTTTGAAAGGAAATGGCTTAAACCCTTTTGAACCCTATGACTAAGTGTGGTGATCAAGTGTTAGATGAGGAGGAATTCGAGCCATCATTGGCTAAGCACCTTGTAGTTGTCCATGTGTCTTGGAGGCTTGGAACCCCAAATATTTCAATGGGAGGCTAGGCAAGTCCTTCCAGAAATAAAATGTAAGGATGATGTGGCATAGTAAGCCACCATATGGGTGCATACATTGACTAGGAAAAAAACATAATTTTTGTGCAATGCAAAAGCTATGAATTGTATGAGTTCGAAGACTTACGTGGGACCAAGGCCACATGGAGGACATGAAAATGTATGATGTTGACTTGATGTTTAGGACCAGTGTTGTCACCCTAGACATCGGACCCTGGAGGTTTTGAACAAGGAGCATGGTATAACTCCCAGGATTTAAGCCTAGGGCTGACTTGGCGTGTGGGGCCCATTTAATGGGGATGAGTGTTGCATGGCATAAATGCTTTTACCTATAGATCAAGGGGGTGAGGCTTTATTGCAAGTGTGTATTGCCACATAGCCCATAAGGTTGACCCCAACAGTTTCAACGTGGAACAATATCGAAATCCACCATAATTTATTCTCAGGGTGGCATGGCCATAGAGGGCCCACACCCACATACATCACACACACACACACACACACACACACATATATATATATATGAGGAAATTTCAACTCAAAAATAGCCACCTAAGAAAAAAATTAAGAAAACAATAAAATAATGCCATGTAGACAACTTTTTAATTTATCATTTTGATTATTTTAGTAATCAAAATTACCAGATAAATGTCACGTTTATCAAAATAATCATAAATTTTATATTAAATAAATTATATCACAAAGTTAAATAAAATTTAAATTAAATTAAATTAGATAGAAATGCCCAAATAACGTCACTTATATAGTATAATAAATATATAATATTATATATATATATATATAATATTTATATATTAAATTTAAAAAGAAATGGTGGGTAAATTTTAAATTTATATAACTCCAATAAATACCTTTTATCAAAAAATCCCAGCGCGTGCGTGCAACACACACACACCGCTATATATTAATATATTAACTACAGAAATTTAATAAATAATTAAAAAGTAATTAAAATTTTAAATTAATTACGCGTCAATAAAATCACTCAACTCATATTTACCCTTCCATTAAAATATCTTTCTATATTATAACTTTGTAAAAAAGATATGAATTATAATAAATGTAGTTTTGGATCATTGGGCACCATTAATGGCTTGAGGTAGGTAAAAGTAATATTAATTAAAAAAACTATGGTGCCCTATCACACCCTATTTCTTTTGATATTTAAAAAGGATTTGATTGGCTACACATTGACATGAATTAAGTTAGATTTAAACAATTTCCTCTCTCTCTCTTCCTCTCTCTCTCTCTCTCTAATATATATAATATATATATATATATATAATATATAATTATATATATATAGTTTTGGCCATGTGAGACATAATGAGGGGTTAATATGTGAGACTAGTATGGATGAGTCGGTAGTTAGGGTAACACTAACATGTGGCAATGAGGTGGCTAACTCGGATAGCCACATCAACACCACATGGCAGGTCAAGATGACATGGCACTATCTGATAAGCCATTTTTGAATGGTCGTATCTTTCAATCCAAGAGTAAGATAGAAGCAAGTTTTATATCATTGGAAATGTCTCGAAGAGATGAACACAACATTGTTATCCATTTTAAGTTTTGGAGAAGTTGAAAGAGATAAAAAAAAATTATTCCCCATTTCCATAACGAGACATTGGAGGTTAGGTTAGCATAGTAACTACCTCCTTCTACCCTTAGTAGGGGCTAGGGATAGTAGGGGGTATGTCAGGGCCTTGAGTTGGTGAGCACCCCTGATCTCCAACTAACTCGAGAAGAGTAAAAAAACCAAATGCACATAACCGATGGCGAGTTGGACTGACAGATGATGGGCACAATTAACCGAATGAACACGAAAGGCGAGTTGGGAGGGCACATGCCTGCATGAAGGTGGGGTACCCAAGCATGTTCAACCAATGTGTGGCGGTGTATAGTGGCGAGCACACCCATAGCAGCGGGTGCCCGCCCAACTTGTGGAGCGCGTGTGATGTGTAGCGAGCATGTGAGCGTTGGGTGGGTGATATAGCTACATAGGAGAAAAGTGCAATGAAGGGCAAGCAACCAAGGCAAGGTGAGGATGGGCGGGCGTGTGTGGACTCGACAGAGGGCATCCACCTGAATGCAAGTCAAGCCAACTCATGGTAGAATTAACAAAGGAGTGCATTCAACACAAGTCGACCAGGGGCGTTCATGCATTCACCATACCTTGGAAATTCAGTCGGGTGTACAAAACGTTTAGGTTGAGCGATGGAGTGAAGGGATGCGACGGTTCATAAAACACTTGGGCTAAGTGTGTATAAATATGAATGAGTGTCATTCGTTTAAGGCATTAATCGAACAAACAAGTTCACATATTTCAGGACAAGCAGAATAGTACTGACGATCAAGAACAGCTAAGGACTAGGGCGCATGTGAAATGGTTTAGGGCATCGTAGGGTGTCCCAGGGCACGACAAGGTGGTTGTGTGCAGCAAGCAGTGGCCTGGGCGATGCACCTTCCCAGGGCAGGTAGACAGGAGAAATTATGAACGAATAATTTGTATTGCAGCAGGGCTGAACTTGGGATTTCCTGGCAGTGTGCAAGTAGAGCACACAATTCAACAAGGTGTGCGGGCAAGGGATGCATGAAATAGCAGCATGCATTGGACTATATGACCAAGGCGGAAAGTGCACGTTCAACAACACGACTTGGGAAGTATTGTGTGGGCGAGTTGTTGGGACAACCAGGCAATTATCACACCATTGTAAACTTATAAAATTTACAGTTGTATTATATATTGGAGTTTTATTACAGTTGGGGCAAACTTTTTTGGGGATTTTCCCCCTTCCTTCATAACTTGTGTATACTATTGTTTATGGATGTTTATGATATCACACATTTTATGAAGTGAATGTCAGTAAAGATAAATTGAAGTTAATTCCTTTGCATAAGTGAGAGAACACTTGAACAAGAATTTGGCTAAGTGTTGGTAATAGGTGTAGTTCGTAAACTTGAGTAGTGGTGAAACGAAAAAGTTAGGCGGTGCCACACCACGTTCACAAGTGGACTTAGAGTTGCCACAATGTGGGACCATGGAAAATGGTATAAGTTCTTGGTTCAGGCATGACTGAGCTGACTTAAGAATTTGTCCTAGTGCAACATAGTTTGGCAGGTGTTAACACCCAGGTTGTTCCCTATGACTCCCAAGGGAATACGGCCGGGGTAACCACTAACCAATCTTTGGATTACGGCTTCTAGCCTAGCTGTAATCAGAGAGGGCTCTCTCTATAAGGTTTCTCTTGTTTGTGGTGATTATTAGGCTAGTTATGAAGTAAAGGTTTTTTGTTTATGTTTGGTGGAAGGATGTATTTCTGTGCTTTAAAGTGGAGATTCTGTAGGATGAAGTTAGTCCATTGGGCAATTGGGAGTCTGTGGTTTGGTTTACTTGAATCCTTGAGTTTGAGCAGATGAGTTTACAGGGGCCATTTAGATACTTCATGAAAACAAACTCGAAATTGTGATGATGGAGTGTAAACAACCAGTGAAAAGCAATTAAGAATTTTCCACTAAGCTGGGTGTGAGAAAGGGATGTATTCCTCAGGAGCAAGCTTGAATTCCTGAAACAATAATCACTGTGAAGATATAGTGTGAAAGAGTAGCAGTTAAGAATTACACTTTCATTACCATAACTGAAGAAAAACATTCAAAATAGCTTAGATTGAGTTCAGGGTAATCTGTGATTAAGTCCTGGAACTATTATTTTTCCTTGCTATTAACTGTAACACATAGGAAACATGAAAGAGATATGAAAGATAATAAAACACATAACAAAGAGTTATAAGAGAAACTTATTGTGCCATGAAATACGCAGGAATCCTGCAACTTTCAACTAAACACCAGAAAACATCAAGCAACATAGAGCTTTTGAAATTCCATCGTCTTTTGCATTACTTCTCTGAGAGTTACAGTAAAAGAATAGTAGAATAGATATGAACAATCCTTTACATCCAACGTCCAACCCCTGCTAACATATGCGAGGGGGAATATATAGAAGTGTTTCATACAAAATATCTCAGGCATTGAGTCATTTGAGAGGTAAAATATCTTCATTAACTCGTACAAAAATTGTAGATAAGAAGTTATTACAATCTTTAATACAACATGAATGCTCTTTACTCCTGTCAGAAGATTTTGACCTTTGGAGCTCACTGAGTCGGTTGAGCGCTTTGTTATAACTGCTGAATGACGTGTCTGTGCAGCTCTATCCTCCTGAAGCTTTTCGGCCCTGTCACCTGTGACTGCCAGTGCTGCTGTGGTGGCCGAATATTTGTGCTGAGTTGGCTCAGTCTCTCTCTGCATACCTGCTGATGTGTCCTTATCTTTCTGTGTATGAAAATTTAAATATTTCAAAAAAGAAACAACATAATTACTGACTTTGATTTAACAGTAATTGTATTAGATTATTCCACACTTCCTGTGTAGGCAATTGATGCCTCAAAATTGACCCCATAGTCTCATCTGCCTCTGTATACTTGTAAAAATGGGGAGGCTCATCAAACAAGTGAGTGATTTCATTCATTATGAAGAATAAGCTCTCCACCCTGTTGAAAAGGGTCTGTCCTGTTGCTGGCCCTGCTTCTACTGATGTGCTTGTTATTTCTGAAATCTGATTGGCAGCAAAAGTCTTGACTCTCTTGGCATATTTTTCATGTGAGAGTAGCTTTCCTGATGGTTCCATCAGGCTAGGAAGACCTCTGTTTTGTAATGCCATGAACCTGTCCTGGAACTTATTGATATCTGCCTGCATGTCTTGGCTTCTTCTTTCCAGGGTCTGAACCAGGTTTCTCAGTGTCAGGACCATTTTGATCATTGAAATGGTCTCAGTCCTATTAGCAATTCCCATTTTGATGAGCTGGGAGCTTGTCCTGTAGTTAAGCACATTTATCATTCTGGTGGCAATCTCAGGCATGTTGCCTAGAGATGCCCTTACCCTTTGGATTTCTCTGTGTGCTTTTCCAATGAGTGCCACTTGCTCATGAATGGCCTCAATGTACTCCCACTGGTCTGTGATGGACTGGCCAATATTGCCCCATAGGATCCTTTTGAGCTCAGATGTCACCTTGTCCAGTGTGAGCTCCTTCTCTAGCTCATTTATTCTCTTTTTAAGAGCCTTTACCTCTCTTTCTCTTTTAGCCACATTTTGCTTGGACTTGTCATATTTCTCATTGATTTTAGCCAGAGTGTCTTTGGCCTGATTCAACTCTGACATTTGAGACTCCAAGGCTTGAATCTCATTCCTCATCTTTTGCATGTCAAGGCTTTCAGCCTGCTCTGTTGTTGGTGCTGAGGTGGACGGTGTTGCCTGTTGTGTCTGCTGACTGGGAGGGGCAGTGGTTTGAGGAGCTTCCTCCAGATTTATTGTTTCTGGAGGAGGTTGTGAGGTTTGTCCTGCCTCCTTTTGCTGCAATGCTGCCTGAAGGGTAGCCTCTGATTCCTGCAGCTTCTCTTGTGTGTGGATGAGCTCTTTATATAATGTAACCAGCATAGCAGCTGCATCCTTATCTTGTTTGAGCTGGGCAATCTCTTCTGTTTGAGGATGAAGAGTTGCTGGGATTTTTATCATTTTTCTTAGTGCTGCCATATCAGCATCCCTCAGCTTCAGAATCTCCTGCACTGCCTTGACATCTTTAGGATCATGTCCAAGCTCTATTATGATTTCCTCTAGAGCTTTGATCCTGTTGTCCTTTGCTTGAGAGGAAGCCCTTTCCAGCTCAAGTTGTGCAGTGGTATTATTTAGGCTATTTTGTAGTCTATAGTTCACCAAGGTCTTATCTGCCAAGATGGCATACACCATCTCACCCGTTTGTTTGTGCAATTCAATTTGATCCATTGGGTGGATGTCGTTGGACAGGACCTCAAGGTTGGTCTTGATATAATCGGCAGCTAACTATGGTTGCTGCACTGCTGGTGTGAAATGGCTCATTATCATTTTACCCTCATGTGCATCATATGCAGACATGAGTCTTTGCTGGTTTGTGGGAGCCATTTTCAATAAATGATTATATAACTGCAGCCTCAAGGGTTAATTTCTCTTTTTGATGTCCTTGAATTGCTGCTTGATGCTTCTCTCGCCTTCCCTGTGTTGGCCTGAGGAACTAACTTCTCCTCCTGTTGCCCTTTCTTGCTCTTGCTGGTAGGAACTGGTTGAGGCCTCCATGCTGGGCAGGCCTGTACCTGAAGTTTTCCTTATTGGCATTTATTCTTCTGAGAAAGGGTTTAGCCTTTGCCTCTTCTCCCCTTGAGTTGCTGAGGTGGTAAGGGGGGTCTCTCTGTCCCTTTTCCTGCTGATGTCCTCCCTTTGTGGGGTTTGGAGGACAGAAGAACCAATCCTTGAGTCTTGCCTGGGAGGTGCCATTTGTGTTGGCAGCTGCTGTGTGGCCATTGGGGCCTCTGCTGTCTGTTCTCCCTGCCCTGGCTGCTCCTTTTGTGGCTGTGGTACCTGTTGGGGTTGTTGAACCTGTGCATGTTGTACCTTTTCCTGTTCCATCTCTTTCTCCTTGCCTTTGCTGTGAACTTGGCTTGTAGTTTGGACTGCCTCCTGATGTGCTGTGGAGGATGAGGCAGCTACTCCTGCTTGAGGCTTTGGTAGAGAGAAAACCTGTGCAGGAATTTCCAAGTCAGCCAATTTAAGAAGATTTCTTCTTGCTCTCTCATTCAGCTCTTCTTGTGTGATACGTTCCTCTATTGTGCCTCTTTTCCATTTTGGTTGATTGGCATATTGTTC
>APFE030119696.1:0-10298 GCA_000404065.3 Pinus taeda | reverse complement strand
GGAATCTTGTATCTTGTAGAGAAGTGTTGTTGGTTTTCTAGTGAAACTTCATAGTGTTGGGTGGTCTAAGCTTTACTTGAGGTGAAGAAGGGCTTTCTTGCTGGAGAATGATGCTGGGTCAGAACATATGGTTGTAATCCTCGTGCTTTTGTTGATATTAATAAAGCTATTCAAGTTTTCCTCCATATTCTTGTATGTTTGAATGTATATGCATTTATATGGTTAATACATATATAGTCCTGTGTTATTTATAAATATAGATCTTTGTTCTTTGATAGTAGTATGCTGCTTTGATTCCACGGGTGCTCCTTGAAGCTGGGCAGATGAAGAAGAAGCAACAAAGACCTATCAGGAAGGAGAGGAATCAAGCATGGAAACCAAGCGCAAGACTAAGTTTGGTGTCCTTTGTTCCACTCTTATCTATTTTCATAAAGGAAGGAAAAAATAGACTCTACTTGTTTGTTTCTAAGATAGCTACCAATCTCAGTGGGAATAGGAGCTCCGAGTGGACACTATTCCTGGTGATAGAGAGGTGCTACTACAGATCAGTTGGAAAATGCAATGTAGAACATCTATCCCCAGACTAAAGAGATCAAAATATTGCAGGATCAAGTCAATCTTCTACAAGATCACAATACAAATACTAATACTTTTCATGCAGCAGAGCTACAGAGAGCTCAAAACTAGATAGAGGTATGGAAGAAATCAACAAATCAGTCCTCTATTGACCACACATTGGCCCATGTTAAAGAAATTATATGGAACAATATTATTGAAGAGATAGATGAAATCTATCCATATATCCAGATTATATTTGAACAGAAGGAATGGATGGAGAAAGCTAAGAAAACCATTTCCACTATCAATGCTAAATTGGGATAAATGCCTGCCATAGCCAACAACATCATAAAGTTTCTCAATTCAAAAATAGATATGATCTCGATGATTTGGGAGTAGATGACAAAACAAAAGCCATCCTGGAAGTAAAGAAATTTCTAACAAAGAAGAACTTGGTTGTAGAGGTGACACAGAAATGTCACACTTTGGAGGTAGCAGTCAATAGGTTTTTCACTAGAATAGAAGCATTAAACAAGAAAGATATGCCTTCTTTACTTGTGATCAATGAAAAATTGATGACCAAGGAAGATTACATGAACAAGCTTCAAGGTATTGTAAAGGATATAGCCAAGTCTTCCCACATCAAAGGTACTATTACAGGGAGAGATTTTAATAAAGGTATCAACAACATGAGTTTTATCCAACATGAGATAAAATACATTTTTGTAGTGAAACCCACTTTTTCTTGGTATAACGAGGTATATGAGATCTACCGCAAGGTAACAAATATTGATATTCCAGATGAAGAGCAATGGGATAAGGTGTGCGAATTCTACTATTAAAAAGAGAAGTGAGCTTCCTGAGTGCAACACTTGAATAATGGCCACTCAACAACTGTTCTCCACCAAAGTAGTGCCAGATGTTGAGATCGCTTCGTGAGATTCACCTTTTTTTGTCACATTATTTCATTTCTATTAGTCTAAGTTAATAATAGAATTCCATTTCACTCAGGCATTAATTGTAATCCTTCCTATAAATTATGTTTAAATACTTCATTCATTCGAAGTATTGAGGGTTTGTAACTAAACATTATAACATTTTTCTATCAAGCAGTACACTTTTTCCACACTGCTCAAAGCACCATTAATAAAGGAATCTTCACACGATACCTGTGCCATGAAATACCCGTGATGTTTTTCCTATTGTAGTTGTGTTTTCATTGTTATTTTCTTCATGTTATGCATTTTAAATCTATTTGTAAAACAGGAGATGTGAAAAATAGGATATGCTTTTGAGCACCCTATTTGGACTACATTTACAATTTGAATGTTTTCTTCCAAAAGTATGATTAAGAAATTCTTAAATGCTTCTAAATCCCTGTTGAATCGCACCTTTTCTCTATTCCATAATTTAATCTAAAGACCCATTAAATCTATCCATCTTTCCCTGTGGCTACTCCTTTTAGCTTTTGGTGCAGCATCTAGTTTTATTTGACTCCATAGCCCAACAGAAAGAAAGTAATTTTTTTCAGATCAACCAACCAACCAACCAAATTCAAACAAAAATCCAAGCACAATCATAACTAGTCTAAAATTAACCTAAAAAACAAGGTTAAATCATAAAGAGAGAGCCCTCTCTCAAGCTATTAGCGCTAGATCACAACATTCAAAAGTGGTTTTATGTTGTCCAACATATTTACTCCCAAAAATTGTCTTAGACAAGGCCATATTGTAACCATATATTTCCCAAACCCCAGTCCTTGAGACATACCCTCATCTTGAATCTTTATAGTAATTTGACAAATTACAAGGTCTAGTTTCAGTCTTGGACCAAGCTATAGAAGAAGCCTTTATTCAATAGTGTGAATTCACTACTTTACCTATTGTGACAACTTCTTTGTCTAGTCAATCTTCTCAATTTGTACATTTACAAACTCCTAGTCCTACTCAATCTATAGTTTTAACTTCTCAACAAGTGATCTCTTAGACTACTATACCTACTGCCCCTGTAGTCATTAAAGTTGCACCTCCATTAGGTCCATCCTCAAGTCAATATACCATGACAGCTATGGCAGGAAGGTATGCACCCTTGGTGTTACGAGGCCAACTAAATGTTATGCCTATAGATTACCCTTCCAAAATTGTAATATTTCATAATACTAGTGTTTATACCGCTCAACAATATATAGATAGGATGAGCGATGTGTTTGATCTCCAAGAGGTTGATGAAGCTGATCATAAGATTGATAACCTAGTGAGAGTAGTCAATAAAATGATGCAAAGAGTGAACCTCAATGACCAAAATCAAGCAAGAGAAAACCAAAATCTCCCTCAAACTAGAAACCAAAGGTTTAGGAGAAATGTTCCCAAATTAAACAAACAGAAGAAAAGGGGTGAGATTAGCAGATTGAGCCTCCTTTTTAAGAAAATTACATAGATGATGATGGGAACATTGTGGAATATTTGTAAGACAATCAAATAAATTTGTTAGGGGTAAATGAAGATGAAATAGTGTTCCTCACTCAGGAGGAGCAGGAGCTTTTTTTTATAGCCCAAACTGAAATGGATTCTGAAGAGTCAGAAGAATACAAACAAGGATTTGAAAACTCTATAATGGAATTATATAGGCAATACAATATTAGAAGCAAGAAAAATCAAGATACTGCAAGTAAAAGGAATGTAGAAAGTCCTGTCAAAAAGGACTATGATTCTGATCCCAAGATAATTACACAAAATCCCTCTAAGAAAGCCAAAAAAAAATTGGGAGAAAAACTAACAAAAGATACTATGGAAAATCTAATTCATACTTCTTCTAGAAATACTCAACTAACCTACCTTCTACCAACCAACAAATTCAACCAGCCACAAAAATAGTTGTTGATAAATCTGATTTTCCAAACATGCTTAAAAATCTAACACCATTCAGTATAGAAAATGAACTTGCCAAGCTGAAAATTTCAATCCCCTTACTGAATTAATCAATGAGAATGTATAAAGGACTCAGGTCCTGAAGGCATTAAACATTGGGGATAAAACTGATGATGTAAATTTGAGTGATGATCATGTAGAAGGTCATTACTATAAACTCAATTTTCAATGCACCCATAATATAGCAGAATATGAGATACTTCTCTTAGGACTGCAATTATTAAAAAAATTAGGTGCTAAAAGAATTTTTGTTCAAGGATATTGTGAATTAATTATTAAAAAGATCAAGGGAGAAAATGCTGCAAAACATCATAGGTTGAGAAACTACACGAATGTTGTCCTTGACTTTTTAAGAAAATTTGAAGAATGTGATCTTTCTTTCATTCAAAGGAATCACAATGTGTTGGCTAATGGCTTAGACTATTTAGCTAGCACATGCCAAATGCCTCATATAAACAAACAATATATAGTGAAGATTAAACATCGTCCTGTTGTACCTGATAATATGAGACATTCGCAGGTATTTGGAAGTGATAAGCAGTTTGAAAACATTTTTAGATATAAAGAGGAGTATGAAGACAATAGAATAGATACAGACTCTGAAGTAGAAGATCACATTAGTCAATATTCAGACTCTGAAGTAGGAAATCAAATTTTTGAATATGTTAGTGTAAATAAATAGCTTGATGATTTTTAAGTAAATATTCAATCAATAAAGATGTACATACACTAGAATTACATGAAATTGATGGAGAAAAAGAAGTCCCAATTCAAAATCAAAACACAAATAGGGCATTTAATTTGCAAAAACAAGGAAATTGGGGAAGAAGCAGATAAGCTACTAAAAGAAATGCAGTTGAGTCTTAGTTTCACCTGGTCATATGATCCATTAGGGGTCATTTCTAAGTTAAGATTGGAAAACAAGTCGACTTCTTATTTTTTAGAGAGCCACAATAGAGATAGAAAAGTATAAAAACCAGCTAGAATGGTCTAAAAACACCCTACAAGAAGCAGAGGATCAGGTGTCATCCTCCATAGTACATAATCCTACCATGCAGGAGAAAACAACAAAGAGAAGTAGAGAAGAATAGTCCCTTTGAGGGGCTAAAATTTTCAGTGAAGGCTTCAAAATCATGTATATGAAGAAGGAAAAACTTAGTTCAAACCTAAGCCTCAACAAGGATTTAGACGAGGAGAACATTATTGCCACGAGAAAGCCACTTATTTCCTCATTAGTAGGTGACCAAGCTACACTCTCTCCCACTACGTCCACAACTTCACATGATCAAGAGCAAGTTATGAATACCAACAAATATACTACAGAGGAGACAGATAAAAGTGTATTTGATATTTTTAAAGAGATTAAAATGAGGAATGACACCTTGAAAATCAACACCTACAATGAGTTCTAGAAAGAAGACTTCAATTTCTCAAAGCAGGCTGTTGTTAGCTTTCAATTCAGAGAGAGTTAAAATTCAAATGGCATTCCTAGAGGCACATGTTCCCCAACCCACGCCATCATTACACTACAAGAAGACAACATTTGAGTTTGATGTAAAAGACATACATCCCATTGACCAAATGGAGATGCACAAGTAGACTCGGCAAATTATTTTTTCCAATTTCACTAACACTACTATTAGTTTTTCTAAATTGCATGTCACATTAGCCAATGTTCAATCGCAACTGAAGACGGAGGAGGTCTGCACTTTCCAAAGACACCAAGATCAAAGTTTCTGGAGGATTTGGTTATCAAAGTAGGTTATGACCCTGCAAACATCAATGATTCAGAAGAGCTAGTAAGGAAAAAGAATACATACATAGCAACATTAAGGAAGAAGTTGAAATTACCAGCTACAGAAGACTCTAGCCAAGGATATTGAAGAAACAAATACACAAAAGGTAAACATGATGAAGCTCATCATAGAACAGAGTGTACAGTTGAAGCAAATGGAGACAAAGATGGAAAATATGATTAAAGAAAATGGACAAGGCACCAAAATGGTTGTTGTCCCTTTGGAAGCACTCCCTATCACGATTCACAACTATTCCTACAACTACATCTTCTACAACAAGCACAGGGCCTGTTGCAGTTGGAAAATGCAGTGCACAACATGTCTCTCGATACTAAAGAGATCAAAATATTGCAAGCTCAAGTAACAAGATCACAATACAAATACTGAGACTTTTAAAATGAGATAGAGGTATGGAAGAAGTTAGCTGAGTCATCTATTTGACAACACACTCGCCAAGGTTAACCGAGGTTAAAGAAATTATGTGGAACAATATAGTTGAAAAGAGAGATGAAATCTGGCCATGTATCCATATTATATTTGAGCACAAGGAATTGATGGAGAAATCCAACCAAACAATTTCCATTATCAATGCTGAATTGGGAGAAATGGGTGCCACAACAAACAACATCATAAAGTTTCTCAATTCCAAAAATAGATGAGGTGGATGATTTGGAAGTAGATGATAGAATAGAAATAGGCTTGGAAGTAAAGAAGCTTCTAACAAAGAAGAACTTAGTTTTAGAGCTTACAAAGAAATGTCACACTTTGGAGGTAACATTCAACATGTTTTCCACTAGAATAGAAGCATTAAACAAGAAATGTCTCCCTTCTTTAATTATGATTAATGATAAATTGATGACCATGGAATATTACATGAAGAAGCTTCAAGACATTGCAAAGAATATAGCCAAGTCTTCCTACATCAAAGGTACTATGACAAGGAGAGAATGTTATGAAGCTATCAGCAACATGAGTTTTATCCAACATGGGATAAAACACATTTTTGTAGTGAAACCCACTTTTGCTCTCTGAGATACATGAGATCTACCTCAAGGTAACAAAGATTTCCATTCCACATGAAGAGTAGTGGGATAAGTTGTGTGAATTCTAGGATTAAAAACACGAGCTCAACACCCAAATAGTGGCCACTGAGCAACTGTTCTCCACCAAAGCAGTGCAAGATGTCTAGATTTCCCTTAGCTAGATTCACATCTTTTGGTCACATTATTTCATTTATGTTAGTTTCAGTTAATAATAGAATTCCATGTGACTCAGGTATTAATTTTAATTATTTTTGTAAATTATGTTTAAATACTTCATTCATTCGAAGTATTGAGGTTGGTTCCTCAACATTGTAACAATTTCTATCAAGCAATGTACTTTTTCCACGTTGTTGGAGCACTATTAATAAAAGACTTCTTCATGTTATGCATTTGAAATCTAATTGTAAAATAAGAGATGTGAAAAATAGGATATGTCTTTTAGCACCCTATTTGGACTGTATTTACAATGTGTATGTTTTCTTTTGAAAGTGTCATTGAGAAATTCTTAAATGCTTCACAATCCATGCTGAATAAGGCCTTCTCTCCATTCCATAATTTAATCTAAAGGCCCTATGGCTACTTCTTTGAACTTTTGGTGAGTATGTAGCTTTATTTGACTCCATAGCCCAATGGAAAGAAAGTAATTTTTTTCTGCTAATTGTTGCTCCAATAGTATCCCCAAGGGTTATCTCAACTAGTAGAGTCCCCATTGTTAAGTACCGCCTTGAGGTAGGAGGGTCAATTCTCCTCCACCCCCTTTGGGTTAGTCTGTGCTAGTATGGTCAAAGGGGTTTGATTCCCTTAGGGGTTGATCAACCCATATATTTCCCAACTTAACCACCCTAAGAAAATGTGTTTCTCCAATAGTAAAAAAAACCTCAACATGTCAAGCAAGCAATCTTCCTCCTCTATAATATGTGTGTGTTTGACTTAGTCCCCTCTTTTAAATTTTACATGTCTCTAAATTATTTACAATGCATTTTTGTGAGAGAAACAAGGGTGGGGCTGCCACAAAAGAGAGGTGTACTTTGAAGAATTAGATCTAGATCATATTTGTTCTTCAAAAAGCAAGGAAAAAAGTTTTTCCACACAAAATTTGGGTTTATACTTTTTTGGTGAGGACCTAATCCCCATAGATTGGCCTACTAAGCCATGTTCACATAGATGCATTACTAGTGTTATTGACTGGGGCACTAAAACCTTAGCCTTTGAAATTTCTTCTTTGACAAAACTAGAAAGACTTTCCTTCTCTTATCACCACTATTTGGGACCATGAGTTAAAAGAAGTGATATAGGAGCATGGGGTGGGAGCTTAGGTGGACACCCACTAGATATGGCAATCTAGCCACCAGAAAAGGATTTCATCCAAAACTCTCACACCTCCTAGTTTTATGGTTGCCCTAAATATTTTCTAATAGAAACTAATATTTATTGTATTATAAACATAACCAATAAATATAAAATAGTCAATATAAATATAATAATTAATATAAAAAAATACAAACTCACAAACAATGAATAATAATAAAATATTGATAGGTATATTTAAATATTATTTAACTTATACATTTAATAATTGAAATAATATGTTTTACACAATAAACATCATCAAAATAAAAAATTAAAAAAACCAAAAAAAATAAAAAAAATAAAAATAAAACAAATGGATTAAAGGGAATTTTTAATAATGGAAGTGAAAATTGCAACCAAATAATAATAATAAATAATAATAATAATAATAATAATAATAATAAAAAACTATAATATTCATTGAAACAACCATCAACTTATAGTATAATAAAGTTATACTTGATTGTAATTCGAATTGAAAAACTAAAATACAATAGATAATTAACTAGTATATAGATTCCATACATTAAACTAAGAAACTCAAATAAAATATAAGTAACTAATATCTAAAATTTAAAAAAAAATGTTAGCCTTAATAAATATCAAAATATTTAAATATAACAAAATAAATAATATAAATAAATATATATTAGAATTGAAATATAAATAAACTAATAATTAAATTGTATAAATAACTCGGACTATTTTCAAATTATCAAAATCATATTATCCATTTATATTTTTTCATAAAATATATAAATCTCTTTTCTTAAATCTAAACAAACTGCTTAAATATAAACCATGTAACCAATATTTGTCCTGTAGTATATTCATTGCAATACAAAATATTAGGATGGAAAATAACCACCCAATAACAATAAAACAATGGCACTTAGAACTAACCATCCTATAATCTAAACAAACTGGTTAAATATGAACCATGTAAGCAATATATATTTAACCATATAAGCAATATATGTCATGTAGTATATTCATGGCAATACAAAATATTACAATAAAAAATAACCATCCAATAAAAATAAAACAATGGCACTTAGAACCAACCATCCAATAATAATAAACGAATGACATTTAAAATTGAAATATTTGAAAAGAAAAATTTGCACTGCGCAAATACCTCCTACATAAAATTGGAATCGAAGTAACTGTAAGACAGTTTGCAAGTAGCTAATACCAACAAGGTTTAAAACGTAATCAAGGCCTACATTGATACATGATGCTAATGAATTGACATTTTCTAATTCTTCTAATTCTCTGACTATACTACGTTGTTTCAACTTCCTCCAACTGCATCCCGTTCACGTCCTGCAAAACCGGAAAAATAAACTATAAAAAAAATACGACAATATGCAAAAAGATTAGAATTCATATATTGGAACTAAAATTTTATCTATTTGAAAGACTCACGTAGTCAGATTGTTCAGCCTACCTATTCAGGGGTAGTTATCTTATACTTACGAATAGAAAAACACAATATGATATTGTCAATCTACCAAATTCTAGTTAGGTCAGTGACAAATGTATTAGCAATTCCTGCATAATTCTGCTATTCCTTTGGCCACGGTGGTTCTTCGTGCATTTCATGAGTGCCTTCCATTTGAGTCCCCGCCGGGTTCTGGTACTGGTTCTAGCCCTGAATTCTCTCAAATTCATACTGTGGCCCAATCCTTTGGTTGACGCGTGGATTCATTGAAACGTCAATGAAACCTTGATTCACGGCAGGTGGATCAAAGTATTGGTTACTATGATTCTGCTGTAATCTGTCTCCCGTGACAATAGTGTTGTTCTGCACTTGTATCTCTAATGGCATCCCTGCTAGGTATCTACCTTGAAATCGTTGATCATATCCCACATCCACAGCATCAACAGTGCTCGTTCTCAAACCCTGCACAGGAGCTGTCTTGCCTCCCAGATTCATTGCTTCGTTTGTGTTGGCCTCAATCGTGTAGGAAGTTTGTAATGGGCCCCCTCCATGATCGCCATTCCCAGCATCTATTCCTCTTCGATTAAAGTTGTTGGAGAGATTAGGGATACCTCTATTCCCGTCGAAATATTGGTCAGTGGTTTGCCCTCCTTGGAGCCCACTACTGCTAGCAAGAAATTGATTCCACTGCTGCTTTTCTCCTACAAGAGGTACAGAGCTTTGGAATTGTTGGAATTTTATGGTGATTTGAAACACAAAAGATCAGAGAACAACACTCTGATATAATGGTGGAATTTGCTGCTAAATTCCTTAACAAACACGCAACACAAAACTGCTCTGTTTTTGCACAGAAAACTGATAATTTTGTTTTCTGGACTTGGTGTTGCAGCAACAGGAATCGGTGTTGCAGCAAAGCTGCTCGTGGTGTTGTAGCAACGGGAAAAATACTCTATTTTTTATTAACACAGAAAAAATAGAAAATTGTTTTGACGCTAAGGCACTTTAAGAAAAGTGACGCTTTGTGTAACAACAACTAAATCAAGGGGCGTCAAATCACTAGTAGACTTACAGAGAAATAGAAAAGTGTTTTTGACACTTGGTATTACAGCAACTGAAAATCAGCAAAACAGTAAACTTGTATTTATAAACTGTAAACAAAACTGATACAGAAAACTTAGCT